>JAJJMA010207904.1:258-19327 GCA_023529015.1 Papaver nudicaule | reverse complement strand
CTAGTTTGCCATTCGTAACGAGGAAGCCCTTGGGTTAAAGTTAAAACCCAAGGGCCTGGTTTGTTATTAAAAACTCTGGTTTGTTATTAAAGCCCTTGAGGTTTCACAATGTGCGGAAAGGTAGGTTTATTATTAAAAACTCTGGTTTGTTTACCCAATTTTTGTAAATTACTAGGTGAGTGAAATGCAAAATGAAACAACTCTTTGATGTTTCAACGGCCTTCTTTGATGTGGATTTTCTTTGATGTTGGAGTACGGTAGGGCTTGGCATCAAGGTGCAAACACTTGTCTGTCTTAGTTACTTGAATTTTGGATTGCCAGTGAACATGTCTCACTGCTATTTGAAACTTGGCAGGAGCTTTTACTGCAATTATGGCATCATCAAGCAGCGCAACAATAAAAGTTCTCATGGCTGCTGCTGCTGGAGAAATACATCCCACTTCAAAAGTGGGTCACCCTAGGATAATCCCATGAATGGCCGCAATATTTTTGTATTTAGAAGAGTTTGACAAAAAACTGGCATTGTTAACCTTTAGCAGTTTCGCAGTTTTTTGTAGGCTATATTAGTTAGACTCATGCACAAACATGAACTAATAGTAGAAACTACTAGCAACACAAATTTAGTTGGGCAGACCCGATACTGATAAGACAAATTTAGTCCTACTCAAATGCAGTACCAGTATGACTATTTTAGTCTGACACAAATCCCCCTGGTAAAACAATTTTAGTCCGACACAAACCCCTCTGGTAATTTTAGTCCGACAGCAACCCCTCTGGTAAGACATCAACTAAAATGCGCTACTAGTAGAATAATTTTAGTCCCTGGTAAAAAAAATTATATTCTAACTCAAATAAAATAGTCATCAAGACTAGTTATATAAAAAACATTTAATTAAGATATAAACAGGCCACCCGACCCATTCAAGCATTTCACAACGATTTCTTAATTATACAGACCGCTATCGCTTACACATTGTCTTCATCACTGCTGATTACATTAGGAATAACTGAGATAACAAATGATTACATTTAGGAGTAAAAGATAAATTGAAAACCAGCCAAATTATAAACTTCCCAATGATGAACTGAACCCAAACTTCAAAAAGGCGCACCTGCAGCAAAAAAATGGTTTCAATCAGTTGATTAAAATACATTTGGACAATATTATGCAATCATATATACTAAACAGAATTCAACAGGATTAGAGACATGAACTTGTAGCACCATATGAAACACAAAACAAAAAGAAAGAAGAGTCTCCCATTTTATTGAATTAACCAGAGTTTTACCTTTCGTACAAAATTAACACTACATTTCAGCACATTGTAGTACAAAATTAACCGGGTATATAAAATTGTAGCATCATAACCAATTTGGTCAACTTCCGAACTGGAAAGCCTCATCAGACATGAACTTGTAGCACCATGTGAAACACAAAACAAAAAGAAAGAAGAGTCTCCCACATTGTAATACAAAATTAACACTACATTTCAGCACATTGCATCATCAAGCAACTTGTGGCAGTACCCTGATCCATGAACACAATTTTCCTTTCGATTAAAAGGAAAATTCCAAAAGTTGGATAAATGTTATCATGCATAAGGCCAAAGTGTACTATATATTTATGCCATCTTTCACAAGTTTCATGTTTGGGTTGCAGGTTGCGTGGGATAACATGTGAGGATGCTTAGTTATTCAAATTCTTCATTATAAATAGTACGAACCCCTCTGTAAAATTTAATAACTCTGAAAAAGAACATGAACATATATGCAGTATAGTATGACTATTTTAGTCCTGCTGTTACCAATACTGTAAGACATTTATACTATAACTAAGATGCACTACTAGTATGATTATTTTAGTCCTACACAAATGCAGATAGCATGACTATTTTAGTCCTACTGTTTCCAATACCGGTAAGACAATTTTATACAACTAAGATGCATTACTAATATGATTTAGGAACAATGAATGAAAGAAACTTCATCATCCACTTCATCAAAGAACTTCACAGAAGAGAAGAGAATAAACCTCTTGTTACCTTTAAATGCAGCTGCAGTACACACCCATTCATCCACCCACTGTCGTTAATGAAGAAGAGTTAGAAAACACAGTTTAGACAGTTTGAGGATAATGCATCACCAAGCATGATCAACAATAGGTACACTAAACTCTGCCTAATAATGTTCGCCTGTTCATGACTAGGTAACTAGGCTAGCTAATCAGACTAACAAACCTTGAATAGAGGTTGAAACGTCGATTGGGATGTTTAGTTTGTCGCTGTCGTTTCAACATTGAACTTTAACGACTCTTTTGCATAATTCTATTCTCCCATTCATGACGATACTAATAACAACGAGACATGACTCATTGCACGCAAAAGAGTACACAAACTGACATTTTCCAAATGACAATGTACACACTAAAGCAAATAGTTCGAGTACAAAGGAATCAAAAATTTACAGACAAACCCACCATTCCTGACATCATGAAACACCAAAGTTCTCTTGATTGTTGATATCCTTTATTCATCACGATAAACCCTGTCCAAACATCATGCTCTTTGTTTCCTTCTCAAATTTGAATCCAAAAAACTACCCAAGTTCCCTAAACATTCAATCACCTGTTTTCTGTCTTTATTAAACCGATCAAACTTATTCAATTTGCAATCCAACTTAATAAAAAAGGGCTGCATATTTACAAAGAAGTGATAACTTGATTGCTATTGCAGTTGATAAGAAACACAGTAATAAGTTGATGCTAATGAAGCACATTCATGGAATCCAACGCCAATAAACAGCAATCTAGGTTAGGATTTAGGTGAGTTAGAATCAGAGAGAGATACATAACAAAAAGCTAATGGGATGGGTTTGGATGGTTTAATTTTTTTTTTAATTGCACAGAGAAGAAAAGAGAAAAAAAAAACCAGTAATTGAAAGTGGTTGTTGATATCCTTTATTCATCACGATAGCAAACTTAAAACATTAACTGAATCACAAAAATTATAAAACACACCTCAAATTGAACATCTAACCTTATTAGGAACCCAACCATCAACAAGAATTAAATTTGAGATTGAAGTAATGAAGAACTTGTAACCTCAAAAATTTATTCTCTTTATTGGTGATACTGATTTCTTAACTTGACCAACTAATGATGATGTTGGAGAAGAAGAAGCAAGGGAAAAGCACTTGAGTCCTTAACCTTGAGTGCTAAATTAATCGTCTGCAACAATCACATTTCCAAAAAAATCAGATCTAACAACAAAAAATCAAATCAAAAAACAAGAAATCCGAGATTATTACCAGATCTGCCATTTTGATAAGACCTTCAAGACGAGAATCATGGAATTGAATTCTACCATTCCAAGGCAAAGATAAGTGAAATTGATAGAGGGATGACGGATTAGAAGAGGGAAGAACTAAAATTGATAGAGCGACGAAGAACTGAGAAGAACGAAGAAAGAAGAAAGGTCAGTGAAACAAACAGAAGAAGCTTTAATCAAATTCAAGAGATTCAGAAGAAGCTTTGAGAAGTTCGGTGTATAATATCAGCAGAGGAAGAAGCCATTAACCTTTACAAGAGGAAAAAGCCATTAACCTTCTGGTGTTGGAGAAGAGAAGAAGAGGAAGAAGAAATAAACAGAGAGAAGTGAGATCGAAGAAAGAAGAAGAGAAGTAGAGTTAGTAATTCGGGTGGGTTTACGGGTTTCTAAATAACGGGTAAACTAGAGGAGTTAGCTAGGGTTAGTTGGTCTGGTTAAATTCGAGTTGTAACAGTAGAATCGCTAACTAGATCGGTCCAAGACTCGGAACAGACATAGAGTTATATTTTGGAAACAGTTGATTATTTAACGGATTAGGTCGCTACAGTTGGTTACTGTTGCGATTTTCTCCTTAATAAAACTAATATTATGGTCATTTTTATTATTTTTTTTTCTTATTAACCCATGGTACTTGTTAACAACAAACCAATCATAAAGAAAAAATAATAAAAAAAGCTCTAATGGTTAGTTCATTTAAAACCTTAATTTTCGAAAAAAAAATCAAACGTGCCTATCTTTTTGAAACGGAGGGAGTATAAAACAAAAAGTGGCTAGAAGAATAAGTAGTGCAGACCCAAATTGTCTCTCTGATTGGTCAATGAACGATACCACCTTTAGTTCCTGTTAGATTTGATTCTAATAGTGCCCCTCCATCCTTAAGGTTCATTAGAAGCAGTAAAATTTTGCTCAGCACTGATTCCTTCACATGGAATGGAAAACACTAGATTCTAGTATAGGAAAATGTGATTCCAACACAAAAAAAAAAATTGGAGTCTATCGGACAACCGGTGGATACAGAGTTACGAGCCTATAGAACAAATCATGTTCAAGTAAGGTCTGTAAATACCAGGGAAAACTAGTATATCTCGAAATGCGCGTTTTATTCAAGATATAAAGTTAAAAGAAGGTACAGACACTCTGCTCTAGAGAGTAATACATAAACTTCCCACAATAACTAACTCTTTTATTCTAAAAAGCTCTTAATTCTGAAAGTGCTTGCCAAATCAAAAAGAGAGCAGGACTATTTATAGGAACATAGTCCCGTTAAGATACAGACACGTGTTGGACAATTCTCTCTCTCCTCTGATCTCTCATCCTGTTCGTACACATATTGACTCCTGGACCGACTGCTACCCTACACTCCTCTGTTTCAGTAGGGCAGACCTGACACATGCTTCCTCATGCACGTGTGCTCGTGGAGTGCTCCTCCTGCCTCCTCTTTCTTCTCCTTGGCGCCAAGCCATCTCTCTCTCTTGCTTTGCGCCAAGCCTATCTTCTCTTTGTCTCTACTTTCTCTCTCTCCTGGCGTCGGAGACCATGTGCTCTTTGACTCTTCTCTCTCCATTTGCGCCAAGCCTCTTTCTTGCTTTCTCCTTCTCTGGCGCCAGACCACCTCTCTCTCTCACTCTTGCTCTGCGCCAAGCCTGTTTGCTCTTTGTCTCTTATCTCTCTATTTGCGCCAAGCCTATTTGCTCTTTGCCAGTATCATCCGTTCTTGTCTTTGGCGCCAAACTCCATAGGGATCCCCGCCTCCTCTCTCTCTTGCTTTCTCATTCTTTTTCTCTTTCTCTTTTTCTTCTCCTTGGCACCAGACCACCCCTCTCTCTTCTCCCTCGGGCGCTGGCGCCCCCTCTCTCTTTAGCTTTCTCTTTCTCCCCTTCTTCTCCTTGGCACCAGACCACCCCTCTCTCTTTTCCCTCGGGCGCTGGCGCCCTAGCGCTCGCGCCGTCTCCTTTCTTTCTTGCTTTCTCTTTCCCATTTCTTCTTTTTCCTGGCTCTCTACCTCTTTCTCCTTGCGCCAGGCCCCTCACTGGCCTCCCGCCTCCTACTCCTCTAGTCCTCGTCTCTGGCCCCTTTTGGGGTATTTACATAAAGTCCCCTGGCTTTTGTATATAGTGCTTGCCTATATGGAAAAGTCATATGTTTTCCTTGTTTCATCTTTAATTATCTTTGTTGGTCCATATGCCCTCTCTCCTTCGCGCTGAACATCTCCTCTCTTTCGTTCTCTTTACTCATCTTTTGTCTTGGTCTGCCCTCTTGGGATTGGGCTTCCGTCTATATTTTCTATTTTGTAGAAACCGCTCTCTGCTGCTTCTCTAACTCTAAACGGACCCTCCCAATTTGGCGCAAATTTACCCGCACTTGCGTCCCGCTGGACTTGTTTTGTTACTGCTAGGACTAAGTCCCCTACTTTGAACTCCCTTAGTCTTACTTTTTGATTATATGCTCTGGCTAGACGGTTGCGATATAAGTTTGCATGGTGCTGAGCTTGATCTCGTTGATCGTCAATCCTTTCTAAAGCTAAGTATCTTCGGCCATCGCTCATGTTGAGCCCACTTGCTGCCAAGACTCTTGCGAAGGCTATAACGACTTCTGCTGGGAGGATGGCCTCTTCTCCATATTAGGCTTTAGGGGGCTGCGCCTGTCGGACTTCTTTTTGCGATTCGATATGCCCAAAGTGCCATTGGCACCTCCTCATGCCATCTTCTTTGGTTATCATAAAGGTTCATGTTGAGGATGCGGATGAGAGTTTTATTGGTAGCCTCTGCTTGTCCATTGCCTTGAGGGTAGTATGGGGTAGAGGTTTTATGCTTGACGTGGAACGAAGTAAGCATGCTCCGAACATCATCATTGACGAAAAGGGGAGCCGTTGTCTGAGATGAGGCATCTTGGGATGCCAAAGCGCGATATGATGTATTCCTTGATAAATGCTGCGATTGTCACCCCTTTCGTGTTCTTTACTGGTATGGCCTCTACCCACTTAGTGAATAGCTCTGTGGTGGTGACGATATACTCATGCTATTTGGAGGATTTGGGCGTGATGGGGCCGATAATGTCGAATCCACAACTATGAAAAGGTCATGGTGTTACAATGTTGCGTAACATGGTGTGCGAAGCGTGAATCAGGTTTTCATCCTTTGACATTCTTCACATCGTTGCACATAGCTTGATGTGTCGTGCTCCATCGTCGGCCAGTAGTATCCAGCGTCATAGATGGCGGTTTACAGCTTAGCCTTCCCCTGGTGCTCCTCGTCATGTGTGTGATCCATTATCGTTGTTGCTTCCTCACTGCTCGCACATCTGAGGGTCTTTTGGTTATAGCTTCGTCGTAAAAGCACTCCATCGACTACCAGGAACTTCTTTGCTCTATTTTCAATCTTTTGGCGCTCGAGCTTGTTTTGAGGAAGTATTCGTCTGGTGAGATAGTTGATGTATGGCTCCCTCCAGTTCTCATGTTCTTCCTCGGCTTCTCATCTTCGTCTGGGGCTTCTTGGCATTTCGCGCACTTGGCTTGTTTTGTGTTCGCTTGGATGAACATGTTTGGCCAGAAGTATCCTGCCCTCTGTAACCGTCGATGCAGTGGTATCGCGAGGGTGAGTCCGCATACTTTACTGTGGACTTTCTATAAAACTTTGTCGGCCTCTGTGTGCTCCCCTTGTGGACACAAAGTACATGCTTCACTCAAGTAATCTATACACCTTTAATTCCTTCCAGGAGAGTTGTCTCTCCTCGGGATCTCGATTGAGGTTGTCGATGATTGGGCGTCGGCCGTCACTATCCTCCTCTCTCGCGCTTTCCCTAATTTTGTTTGTGGGGGCTGCTCTTCTTATTACCATGATGCTCTCCTCGTCCCCTTGTGTCATTTATAGGCTGGATGCTAGGGTTGCTAGGGCATCCGCGTGTCTATTGCCGGTCCTTCCCTTGTGTGTAATAGATGTTCTATCTAAGTGTGAAAGGAGTCGTTGTGCCTTTTCACGATAAACTGCAAGGCTTGGCTCCTTGACGCAGTATTCTCCCTCCATATGCTGTGTGAGCAGGCGAGAGTCCCCAATTATGTCGAGCTCTTTGATGCCCATGTTGATTGCTAGTGATAGACTTATGATGAAGCTTTCGTATTCCGCCGCGATATTTTAGCAAGGGTAATCTAATTTAAATGCGTGCGATATCAGCTCATCTGTCAGGCTGATGAATACTATTCCTGCTCCTCCCCGGGTAGTATGTGATGACCCATCGAAGATCATTTGCCAAGCTGGCGTTTCCTCGCAAGCTGCTATCTCTCCTGGGATTTCCGTGTGTAGCGCGGTATCGTCGGTTCCAGGAAAGGCGGCTAGGAGGTCTGCGATTGCTTTCCCCCGATCACCCTGTGGCCTTTTGGGGGGTGAAAGAATATTCGACTAGCTGTATCGCCCACCTTGTCATGCGGCCAGACTGGATTGGCTTGGTTGCCGAATACGCGATTGGGTTAGCAGCAGAGACAACATAATTTTGGTGAGCGAATGCCAAAGCTTTTGGGCAGCATAGGAAGAGACGATGAACCTAGCATAGGAAGAGACGATGAACCTAGGCATGTGGCTAAAGAGTTTGTTGGATTACGCTAAGTATGTACTTACACTTCAAATTTTCATTAAAATTATTCTAAATGATTCATAAGAAATGAAAGTTAGAAAAAGTGTGCTTAACTTTCATTTACTTATTCCCACCAATCATTTTCGATTAATATGCAGTACCGGGTTGGAATGTTGTTTTTGACTTTGGCGGCCGTTGCATGGAGTCTCCGGGAGAGTGAGTAGGTGCCGAGCTTGACGCCTCAACTTGTCGGGTCTCACATGATGCAGCAGGTGGGTTGTACTCCTTGTCATTGTTGGAGCGCGTATTGGCACATAAATGAAGGTGGGTCATCGAACGAAATTGCTACGTTGGCGTCGATGTGTTGCTTGGAGCCAACTTGTATGTGGGGCTCTTTGTTCTAACACTAGCGACGAATGAGGCTGGCGGGGATGATAGCAGAGGTGGCGCTGGGGGGGGGTGTATTTGGTGTAGCTGAAGTGTCATGGTGAGAAAGAATAGATGTGGATGCGTGGGGCTGGTTATCTTTTTCTTTTCTTCTTTCTTCAATAACTCTTCCTTTCTTCTTGTACTCTCAACCGGCGGGGTATAGGATAGATCATAGATGCCGCACTACACATTAATGTTAAAATCTCGTGAGTAAATATGATTTTAAATATGAGAGATTAATAATTTTTGTATGCAAATTTAAGTTGAACTCATGCTGGATCTGCCTTATTTGGGTTCTCGGGAACCCTACTTTTTTTTCTTTTTTTTTTTACGAAAAGAAGATTTGTACATCAGTGAAGAGAACTTATCTTTTTTGTGTGTGTTTGTTTGTCTTTCTCACTATTGCTTTCGTCAATTGAATTTTGTGGTAGTTGTCGCTGGATGTGGAGGATGACGGTGTGCTAGTCTTGATGCGCTGGTCTTTGGTTGATGATGATGATAATACGCGTTGGTCCGTGGTGATCTCAGTCCGCTGATATTATTTGGGAGGCGCAAAAGGTAGTAATAGGCGCGAGTACTGATATGTGAGTGATTGATATAGGCGGCTGGTGAGTGAAAATGAAATTGTCGGGTAACTGATTGTAGGTGAAGTGGGGCCGCCGCCTGTTAGTGCTGGTTGTGCTAAATAGGAAGTTATTTATTTATTTATTTATTTTTCAAATCGGGAAGTTGCCGTCTTATCTCTATGAGCATGAGGCCCGTGAAGTCGCCATATGTAAATACCAGAGAAAACTAATATATCTCGAAATGCGCGTTTTATTCAAGATATAAAGTTAAAAGAAGGTACAGACACTCTGCTCTAGAGAATAATACATAAACTTCCCACAATAACTAACTCTTCTATTCTAAAAAGCTCTTAATTCTGAAAGTGCTTGCCAAATCAGAAAGAGAGCAGGACTATTTATAGGAACATAGTCCCATTAAGATACAGACACGTGTTGGACAATTCTCTCCCTCCTCTGATCTCTCATCCTGTTCGTACACATATTGACTCCTGGACCGACTGCTACATGACACATGCTTCCTCATGCACGTGTGCTCGTGGAGTGCTCCTCTTGCCTCCTCCTGCCTCCTCTTTCTTCTCCTTGGCGCCAAGCCATCTCTCTCTTGCTTTGCGCCAAGCCTATCTTCTCTTTGTCTCTACTTCCTCTCTCTCCTGGCGTCGGAGACCATGTGCTCTTTGACTCTTCTCTCTCCATTTGCGCCAAGCCTCTTTCTTGCTTCTCCTTCTCTGGCGCTAGACCACCTCTCTCTCTCACTCTTGCTCTGCGCCAAGCCTGTTTGCTCTTTGTCTCTTATCTCTCTATTTGCGCCAAGCTTATTTGCTCTTTGCCAGTATCATCCGTTCTTGTCTTTGGCGCCAAACTCCATAGGGCTCCCCGCCTCCTCTCTCTCTTACTTTCTCATTCTCTTTCTCGTTCTCCCTTTCTTCTCCTTGGCGCCAGACCACCCCTCTCTCTTCTTCCTCGGGCGCTGACGCCCCCTCTCTCTCTAGCTTTCTCTTTCTCCCCTTCTTCTCCTTGGCGCCAGACCACCCCTCTCTCTTCTCCCTCGGGCGCTGGCGCCCTAGCGCTCCCGCCCTCTCCTTTCTTTCTTGCTTTCTCTTTCTCCTTTCTTCTCTTTCCTGGCTCTCTACCTCTTTCTCCTTGCGCCAGGCCCTCACTGGCCTCCCGCCTCCTACTCCTCTAGTCCTCGTCTCTGGCCCCTTTTGGGGTATCTACAAGGTCGAGCTAGAAAATGCCATGAAACAGCTTAAATACTCTATACTACTCCTTGCAGCTTATCGGTATGAGACTATATTACTCCTTGCAGCTTACAGGTATGAGACTAAATCACTAGCTTAAATACTCTATATTACTCAATGCAGCTTATCTATGAGACTAAATTTACAGCCGTGATTTGCAATTAAGCAGGTGCTGCCCGGGCGCACACCCATCGCTCAGAAAAATGCAGCCGTAGAAACATGAAAAATTGGCAGGGGCCGCGCGGACGCATACCCCTCCAGGAACAAATTATGACGTAGACTCTGCCTCTAGGACAGATCTTAGGCGAGCGCCCTTCCAAAGTGCAATGGTAGCCACTAACCTAGGCCATGATCCTTCTTGATCGACTATAGACCCCGTCCAGGTAAGTATGATTTCCAGTCGCATTTCAATATCTTCTTACAGGGATGTTCTCTCTATCCATACTCCTTTCTAAGCGGTGTGGGACTATTCTTCCTTGCATTTATTTCTCTTTACATGGTTAGAGGTTGTGAACATAAATATTGTTGCCTAATAATCCACATCGTTTCCTGAAATATTTAGCTGAACTAATAGGGCATTGATCTAATTCGTCAACTAGTTAATAACCTACACTATATGATGGGAAGTGCTTTGCAAACATAGACTAGCTTTCCACATAATGATGATCTGGTATAGTTCTGTGAATCCTCCAACTAACTTGGGTAGATTCCTATTTACCAAAATACAAAGTTGTGCCGTCTTCTGACAATCCAGTTTTCTGTAAAGAGGGCAGACGGATTTTGAAAAACAAAATAGACTTACTACCTGATAGGTACATGTGTTTGACAGTTGATGGTCTTGGCTAGAATTAGAATGGGCAAGAACAAAAGGAAGATGTCAGTGAGAACGGTATATCTGTGAGGGATCATGTCATCTGGTTAAATCATTAATACCTTTACAAGCTTTCAGACATTCTCCTTAATTCTTTGTATTTCGATCTGAACCATGTAGCAACTAAGCTTGTTATTTGCTTGGGACTTGAGGGCATCGGTTGATACTGGTGTTGAACCATACCATGCGCGATGGCATGTGTTGAAGTCCGTGTTGTTAGAATTTTGTGGAAACTTGAACACACGTACGATGATACTGAAGAGAATACGAGCATAGAATCGCCGTACTGTTTCTAGCAAAGACCTCCTAGAACTCTCAAATATGACCATCAGCACAAAAATACTGTTTCTAGCAAAGACCTCCTAGAACTCTCAAATATGACCATCAGCACAAAAATTCATGTTTCAAAACAAATCTGTTTCTCTAGCTTAGTTGCACTGTAAAAAGAATGTATACTCCAAGCTGCGCAGATTTGCTTGGTATAGTTTTGCAATGCCAAAGGCAAACTACACAAGAATACTCGAACAAAGTTATGGAAGGCCAGCACCAAATTTCTACTTCCCCATAGTTAAAGATTATGACAAATGAGTTCCTCGGTGAACCTTGCACCATTCTAGTTCTATTCAAGATTGGAAGTGCAATTAAAGATCATTTTAAGTATACCTGAGAGGAAGAGGAATTCTTGTAGGCATTGGCTTTAGCACAAATGGCATGTGCATCTTCTTACCTAAAAATTCTCTTGTAGCCAAAAGTGAAGGATACGAGAGCTCTTCGAAGTTCTTGGCTAGCACGTTGAACCCCCAAACATACTGATTGCAACCGAGCAAAACAACATCACGGTCTACCGGACTGAAGCCTAAAAGCTTAACATTTGCAATCTCAAATTCAAATGAACCGATCCGAGTAGCCATTTCTGCTAATAAATTGCATACTAGAATATCATTGTGCAACATTTGCCAGTTGTACTCATCGAGCACCCAAACACTCAAAACATATGCAATCTCAGGTATCTAATTCTAGCATAACAGATGCAGTCTTCTGACTCCCCTAGAAGGCGGCTATCAAACTTAGAGTCATCATATCTATAATTGTCAACCTTCTCCTCTGGCAAGTTGAGCAAACAACATTCGTGTCCATCAGTTACATTGTTGATATTGCAAACTAGCATTCTATTTTTTCCTTCAATCCAAAACAATATACCATTATGGATAACAACATTCTCATTCTCGAAGCCATGCGGATGGCACACGACATTCTGATTACAAGAAACTTTGAAAGTTTTCCATTCACCCAAATCAGAATAAAATATATCAACAATAAATTCCTTCGAAGGCTTCTTAAATAATGGGATACATACAGCCTTGTAAGGACATGTGGAAGAAGATGAATACTCAGAGAAGAATAAACCATTGACATTAGGGATGTGACCTTGAACACAACCCCAAGAGCGTGATGGTGGTGGAGGAATTGTAACCCGCTCACGAGTAAGTGGATTGCAAACATAATATAGATATCCATCTGCATCTAATGTACAACAAAGTACCAAACCATTACTAGAACTTAACAGGTTTAAGGCATCTTTTACTTCCAGATATCTAAAAGAGAACCCATGATGGTTTCGAGATACAAACTGAGAATGTAAATCAGAATATGCACTTCTAAACATAAAAGGACCTTCAGTTTTATAGTGAACATAAACAGTGTGATATTGTATCCATGGGAGAGATTTGTTTGTGGTGTTATGTTGAATCCACTTTCTTATGAAAATAGGGTTTGAGAGAATAGTACACCATACCTTTGATACGATCGAAGTAAGAGGGAGATAAGTAAAGATCTCGATCTTGATATCCTCTATCAGGGACGAAAAATCCATAGTCACGACGATCGGAAAACCCTAGAAAACCCCACTTCGTAGTTCCTTTCTCTTGATAAACAAAGGTTTCGCAAGCAGGGATATGCATACACAACTGGTCAGGCCGAGATACCCAGCCTATTTACTTTGTCAGGCCAGGGAGGCTAGTTTTCATTTCCCACAATGTCAATTTTTTTTTTGTTCGTAGGTCTTTAATGGTAAACCCGTACAGTAGAAGGTGTGACATATCACGTATATAGCTTTGGCTATGTGCTTGTGGCTGGAAGTCTAGTAACTTTGTTGCGTCTTGCCCAACTTTTGTAGACAAGGTTTAAGGAAGTGTTGAACTTATGAAACAAACTCGAGCAATTTTAATATATATGACTTTTTTTGTTTATTATTTTTTTTTGTTGAAAGAAAAAGGGTTAAATTTTTATTGATGAAAGAAAAAAGGAACATAGGTTGAGAACGCCTAAGCGTATCAAAGTGGAGGGTAAAACCTACTCCACAAACAAACAGAAAAACAACCCTCTGAACATAAAAGGACCTTCAGCTCTATAGCGAGTCCCAACAGTATGATACTGAATCCATGGGAGAGATTTGTCTGCGGTGTTACGTTGAATCCACTTTCTTATGAAAATAGTGTTTGAGAGAATAGTACACCATACCTTCGATACACCTTTGAACTTACAGATCGAAGTAAGAGGGAGATGAGTAAAGATCTCGATCTTGGTGGTTGATGTGGAGACCACTTTTGTGGCGAAAGAATACACCAACCATCAAGCCATCCACTAATGCCAATGCTCCTCCTGTCAGTGAAAAGGACAAGGCTCACGCTCTGATGTTTTTGAAGAGGCACATCGATCCTTACCTACGTCAGAGTTTACCACCATTTAAAGACCCCGAAAGGACTGTGGGTCGGCGCCTTTGAAAGCCATTTTGAAAACATTCATGTGCAGTTAATGGTGGGAGGAGGGAATCATGAATGTTTCCAGAGCGGCTTTCAAAGGCATCACAGTTTTTTCGGGGTCTTTAAAGGGTGGTAACCCCAACATAGAATCAAAGACACCACCATATTGCGACCGGAAGATTGCTCCAAATACAATTAAGCCGCTCATCACCCCAATCATGCCTCCAAGATTGAATAGTTGTAAGAAGTTGCACTCTTCGATAAAATATGTCCAAATTGTTTTAGTTCTCCAACAATCATAAAACAAATTAGTTGTTTCCACAAAATCAACATAACATATTCACCTCCATAGTCCATATCCCTTCTAATGAAATTGTCGACATTCATCAATTTTCATGGGGATAAAAGTCATAGGAAAAAGTTCATTTTATACGGATATAACCGACTCCAAATAATCTCGTTAATCCAAAGATAAATCAACGTATGACTACTGTCTACAATCAAACATATCTTCTTCTCCTAAATAACTCTACCAAATAGCCTAGGATGCAAATCGATTCATGACACAGACAAGGGCGCATAAACATCAACTAGCATTTGCAAACATTGATTACAAGTTTTTCTTTTTAGAAACATGAGTAGGAGACAAAGTACACACAAATGAAAACAAACCAAACAGTACAGAGTAGGTATAAATTTCCAAAAAAAAATAATAACAAAATACGTATAGGCCGACCATAAACAAACAAGACATAGACACAACCAAACACTGAACAACATAATTTGGATCCAAGGTAAAAAAAAACACACACACACGCACATAAGAGACGATCATTAGCCAGCAGGTGACTGATTGATTATTCCAAGAGAGAACAAGAAATGAACAGTACATCATGAATCATAAATGAACAACATCATGCATCTTAATTGTGTGGACAACTAGGATTACAATAAATTTCTTCAAAGGCTTCTACAGTATCAAGCATGGGACAACCCCAAGAAGGTGATGGTGGTGGGGGGAACTGAAACCCATTCATGAGTAAAGTGGATTGCAAACATAATATAGATAGCCCGGTGAATCTAATGCTCAGCAAAGTACCAAACCATTACTTAAAAGGCATAAAAAATCTTTTATTTCCAGATATCAAAAAGAGAACCCATGATGGTTATTAGATACAAACTGCTAATGTAAATCAGAATATGCACTTCTAAACATCAAAGAACCTTCTACTCGTAAATACCGAAGAGTTTATGAAAATAGGGTTTACCACTACGGGAAAAATAGTAATTGACAACCCCTGAAAACAGTTGTCGTCCACTAGACAACAACTCCAGCCAGTGGGTTGCACAAGGGGGGGGATGTAGAAGGTCCTCAATTCTACACAACTCTTCACTATGAGTTGTCAACATAGTTGTCATTTCATTTTGTACCACCATTGACTCAGTTGTGAAACCCAATCCAAATTATTGGGTAGTGTCTCACACAACTCTACCAATAGTTGTGAGTGAGCTCTTTCACTACATTTACTGGAGTAGTAGATCGAAATTTCACTACACCATGATAGGTTGTCTGATCCTATTTGACAACTTGGGTGCTGGTTGTAATAATTTGTTTCACAACTCCAACACTAGTTGGGAATACACCATTTGTCAACCATTGTTCTAGTTGTAGGACTTTCTTACACAACTCCAAGAGCAGTTGTCATCTGATCTTTGACAACTCAAACTTGTATTGGGAATACTTCTTTCACTACATCTATTAGGGTTGTATACTTATTTCGAACAACTCTTAACTGAGTTGTGAGACTTTGTTTCACAACTTATCTCGAGAGTTGTGTCCAAATATTGATTAGGAAAAAAAATATAGAAAATGCACTTCTGATCTTTCACATTCAAATTTAAACCAATATTAACTTAAGCTTAATAACATTTATTAATTTATATTGAAGTCATAATTTACAAGAAGGGTTCTCAATGCTAAAAGCATATGTACAACTTAGAAGAAAATCTAAAAAGAACTTGCACACTACTAATGTAGTAATGTTCAACACAGACCAAGATACATCTTCATTTTGCAGCCTAAACTTCTAACTTCCAACTCGACTGAGGTGCAAACTTGTGTTCCTTTACCTCCCTGCTAACACACTAGATGACTTTACCTCCCTGCTAACACAGTAGATGACTTTGTTGCATTAAACTCTTGTGAGGAGTCCAATGACTTTGTTGCATGAAGTGTCACTAAGAGATGGTACTGAGTCGTGATCATGATCTTGCACACTACTAAGTATCCTAATAAGTTCCTAGGATAAAACCAAGATCTAATATTACAGGCCCTATTGGCAACTTGGATCAAGTCACGCTTACATTCATCTATCTGCTGCAGCAAGGAAACAAGTCAGCAGACCTTGATTGGGATCCAGATGGTGATCTTGATACATTCATCTATAAGAAAGCAAGGTGATCTCCCCTCTGCTAGTGGAGCGTCTTCATCAGCAGCATATACAGGCTTTCTGTAATAGACAAATCAACAAAATAAACACTTAGAACAAGCAAGTAGATGCCCATGAGGAACAGAAACTAACTGCAAACAATTGCTGCTTACATTGTTCTGAACTTTCACTTGATCAAGTGAGAACAAGAACTGATTGTACGCCTTTCCATCAGTTTATAGCCTCCGTAACTCATCCAGGCTGCACACCATGGTAAACAAGTAATTAGCATCCCTTTAACTTAATACAAGAAAAACTACAAGCAAAAGCAAAGTGTATATCCTATACTAGTTTTATCCAGCATTCCCTAAGTGGAAGCCACGACTATTTTGACCAGGCCAGGCTTCCACTTTTACCGTCTTAGCGGTATTGCCAAGCTAGCAACTAACTAGTTAATCTCAAACTTACGCGGTTCAGGGGATCCCCTGCCCTTTTCACTTAGAAAGAGCTCAATTTGAACACAAAAAAACCCAGCTACAAGCCTGCAATCAACAATGCCTTGTTTTGCTGGAAAACAAACATCTAAACATGGCTACTAACCTACAAACATGTACACTCAGTTGACAATGAGTTCAGGTCGATGGGTACCGAGTACAAAGGACCACCTTGTAGGTAGGAAACTAAGGGATCTCAATTGACAATCAAAATGCAATATCACCTCATTTAATTAACTGCAGTAACTAACCAAAAAAGCTGAACTTGACATATTACCTGCATTAATCCTAAAATCTCAACATCTTCTCCGGTTTTTATCATTCCTTGCTGAATGCGACCAGTAACAACAGTTCCACGTCCCTTAAACACAAAAAAATGAAATAACATCAGCAAAAAGTTAATGATTTTGATAGTTAGACATCAAGTAGTTGGAAGTTAAATATATGAAGACAAGTAATTGCATAGAAATCCTCATTTTTCCCCTGTTAATAATTGGAATGTCATCTCCAGGAAACTTGTAGAAGCTAAGAAGTTCTGCCATAAGAATATTTCTTATCAGTGGAACAATCCAGTTGAAGGTCAACATACAACACAGTTCCATCTCCAGTTACCTGCAAGAACCAAACAATGAAACTATTAGTGAAGATACGAAATACTGAATGAACTTCAAAACAAACAAGAGAGTCCAACTATATACATACCTGCAATTGCATTTTGAGACTTGAATTAAACCCATCTTAATTTGTCTCAAAACAATCCAACTGCCTTGCCAAAATTTGTTGCAAAAGCATTCGGCTAATAACCCTTGTGACTAGACGCCCTCTTTCTACAACAGGTGTAAACATATCAAACTTGAATACAATGTGTCCTTTGTTTAAACCCACAAAGAGGTATTACTTTCTCCTGGTGCTTGTTCAGGAGATGTGTACCTACGAACAAAAACCAAGCAAAAATCAGTTAATCATTTCAACAAACACACGAAGGGCATCAAGTTACCAACATACATGGTTTGCTGATTTGCAATGAAAACCCTCAAATCCAGATTCTCAATTCCATTAGATTAAACATCAATCAAACAAAAACATTATAACATAAATTTTGATTGGTACCTGTAGATTCATGAGCTTGAAAAATGATCATGAAGAGTAAAAAACCCACTTTTATTGTATCCATTTCTTCTTTTTAAAAGAATCAAACCAGAAACCAAAAAACCCACAACCAAATAAACAACCAAAGATCAGATTTGAACAAATTGTACAAAACCAGGAAAATTGGTCGGAGAACAATTTACTAGTTGAACACCTAGTAGAAAAATTTTTCTTTTCTCCATTAAAGAAAACAAATAAACAGATCGACTAGTTGAAAACAATCTACTAGTAGATCTGATCATTTGATACTGTAAAAGAGAATCAATAGAGAGGGATGACCAGACTTAGGGGTTCTTCTTTGATTTTGAGCAACTGGTTACTGGGTACTGAAGCTAGGGTTTCTTCTAGGCATTGTGAAGAATCAGAAGAAAATAGTAGCCGCGGAGAGAAAGAGAAGGGTGGTGTGAAATAGAAAGAGCTAGAAGAGATTCAACGAGAATCGTAGAGATCTGAAGTGAGGAATTTTTGAGCAAGAAAAGGAGAAGAAAGAGCGCCGCTGCAACAGCAGAGGAGAGCAAATGGATGGGAAATTTTTTTGATGAGGAACAGGCGGAGGACTAGAGAGAAAGACAAAGAGAAAGAACAGGATAAGGTTCGGTTGTTTACATTTGGGCGGGGGGCTGTTTGGATGGGAAAAACACAATCTACAAGACAATGACTTATGGCCGTTAGATTGAAATCTAAACAATCTCATTGGTTAATAACAAGCTTACGGATCGAGAAAATCTTTTTGTTTTAGGCAAACCAAACAAGGGTTGCCGACCGTTGGATTGATCCTTTTGGACGGTGTACATTTGTTCATTGTGTCATACGGATTGAGAAGCTTTGTGCTTCTTTTGTGTTTCTTTTGTGCTTCTCTTTGTGCTAAAACGACCTACGAACTAAAAACCTCGAAGCTCCGAGTGACTTCTAACCTCAAATTTAGCAGAATCCATCATGGAAATTGATAAATATGGAGTCGTGGGGGTCAATTCAAGCTTTCACGCCCCAATCCAACGTCGATATGGTTTAACGTCAATTAAAAAACCTAATTTAAAAAATTCTTCGGGGGCGTTGCCCCCTAGACCCCCACCAGGGGCGGTCTCCCCTGGACCACCACGACCTGACCTGTCAGGTCGACCACAGCCTGGGGGGCTACGCCCCCCAGGACCCCCTATGTTCTGGTGTTGAAAATATTCCAACACATTCATCGTATCAAGATCGAAGCTCTGAGTGACTTCTAACCTCAAATTTATCAGA
>JAJJMA010207887.1:883-19950 GCA_023529015.1 Papaver nudicaule | reverse complement strand
ACCTAAAACAACTGTACGCTTCCCTTCTGGCGAAGTGAAAACTATGCCGACTCCTCGACCATCTCCATTTACTGATCCATCGATGAATACCTCCCACCTCCGAGGATGACATTGCTCCAGCAGGTCAGGTGGTCCTTCTTCGTCCTCAATCCCTAATATTGGCTCTTCTTCGTAATCTTCTTCGATTGGAAATTCTGCTAAGAAGTCAGCGATAATTTGTGATTTTAATGTTGTTCGGATTTCATAGACCACGTCATACTGGCCTATTTGTGCGTTCCATTTCGCAATTCTCCCTGCTGCCTGCATATTTTTTTAGAACAGATTCGATTGGTGTTTTGGTTAGCACAATGATTATGTGGGCCTGGAAGTACGTTCAAAGCTTTTGGGTTGCTACCACCAATGCAAGTATGAGCTATTCCAGCTTAGTGTAGTTTTTCTCAGCCTGAAACAGTGTCTTGCTGATGTAGTACACCGGCTTTTCTCTTGTGGTTACAAGGACTGCACTGATGGCGTCCGAGTTGGCTGCGATGTAGAGTCTCAAATCTTCGTCCTTCTCTGGGCGTTGTAGGGCTGGTAAGCTTGCCAAGTAGTTTTTGATTCCTTGAAAATGCAGCCTCCCTCTCATCATTCCATACGAACTTTTCTCCCTTTTTCAAGATGCTAAAGAAATTTTTGCATATGTCCGAAGATCGAGCAATGAATCTGCTGAGGGCTGCTAGCCTTCCATTTAGGGCTTGTACGTCCTTTACAGTTATGGGCGACGACATCTCTCGGATCGCCTGTACCTTCAATGGATCTTCTTCGATGCCCGTCTTCGTGACAACGTATCTCAGAAACTTTCCCGAAGTAACTCCGAAGATGCACTTTGCTGGGTTGATTTTCATATTGATTCGGCGCATCTTTTCCAGTATTTCTCGCAGGTCTTCGATATGAGTTTCTGTCTTTTTTCTCTTCACTAGCATGTCGTCTACATATGCCTCAACAGTCTTCTTTAACCAGGGTCGGAAGATATTCTCCACAGCTTTTTGATACGTGACACCGGCGTTCTTTAGTCCAAACGGCATTCTTGTGTAACAATATAACCCGTTGGATGTTAGAAATGCTGTGTGCTTTTGATCTTCTTCTGCTAGAGGAATCTGGTTGTAACCAGAGTAGCCATCCATGAAACTTAATAACTCATGTCCTGATGTTGCATCCACCATTTGGTCTATGCTGGGAAGTGGGTGTGGATCCTTAGGGCATGCCTTGTTTAGATTGCTAAAATCGATGCAGATCTGCACTCCCTTGTTTTTCTTTGGAATGATGACCATATTCGAAATCCAATATGCAAATTGTATTCTCTTGATGATTCATGTCGCAATCATCTTGTTGAGCTCCGATTCCACCGCCGTCTGATATACATCTGCTAGCTTTCTCGGTCTCTGCTTGAATGGCCGCACCGAAGGGTTTATGTCTAGGTGGTGACATGCTAGGCTTGGGTTGATTCCCGACATCTCGCTCATTCTCCAGGCGAAAACACATGCATATTCCTTCAGTAAGCTTTCCAGTTCCACACGTTGTTCCGGTTTCATTAATGTTCCAGTTCTTATAATTTTTGGTTCCTCATCAGTTCTGATGTTTACATCCTCGGTGGGCTCTGTCGGGGTAAAGTTTAGTGTTTCTTCGTTTATTGCGGTAGGATCCTTCAGGGCTTCCTTCGTGATTGCTCCCTCGTCTCCCCTGATTACTTGATTAATTTCCTTATCGATCATTTCTGCCTTTTGCTGTCTGTGCCGCTCTCTTCGATTCCACCTTGCGTACCTTCTTTGCTCGATGTACTTTTCGTGACACGCCTTTGACTCCATGATTTCGCCTTTGATTTCACTTATACCGGTAGGAGTTGGGAATCTGAGTTTCTGATGCAGTGTAGAGGGTACTCCCAAGATCCCGTGCAGCCATGGTCGTCCCAAGATTGCGTTGTATGGTGACTCTGTCCAGGACACAAAATGTGGTTTGCAGCTTCATCGTGTAAATTGGCAATGAGATGTCACCCTTCGGCTTCGAAGCTCTCCCGTTGAATCCGTAGATTGTATAATCCGAAGGTGTCAGCGAGGTACTTTGGAAGAATTTCCTGTATGCCATCCCGAAAAGGACGTCTACAGAGCTCCCTGGATTAATCAATATCTTTAGCAATGTTACTCCATTTATGCTTATAGCTATTACTAGGGGAATGTTGCTTGGGCCGTCCTCGGGAAGGTCGTCCGTTGAATAAAATATTGGCTCCAACTGACATGGCTCGCCTCAGCGACAATCATTATCTCATTTCCATCTTTGTCTCTTTTGTGGATCCTTCCAGTGATGTTACTTCGTGAGATGGTGCTTTACATCAAATGAACCATTGAGTTGCAATGGGCACTTCGCAACGGAATTTCATCCTGCCATTTCATTTTGATGATCTGCTCTGATGTCTTTTTCTTGCGTAAACGACCCTGCAAAATATAACCGACAAGTGAGGTCCACAGTTGTCATTGTGCCCTAGTGGTCTGACATGTTAATTCTTCTGTCCATATTATTTTTGTAGGGTTGTTAGAATTATTTCCTTTTTTGTTGAAACCTTATTTTGCATTATCTTTGATGATGTTTCACCGGGAAACGTATGGTGTGCCTGATTGTACCTCCGTGTTTCAAAGCTTGGAATCCTTGAAGAAGCATTGATCTTATCATGCTGATGATTTGCTCAAAACCCTTGAGCGTACTAAAGCTTTTAAGATCTTTAGACCCCCAAGGTGGTGGAGCTCAGAAAATGATATAAATGTGATGAAAATACGATTTTAAAAAAGAGTTTGAAAACCCTAGAAAAAAATTTCCGAAAAATTTGAAAATCATAAATCACAGGCAAATCCTAAGTTGTTTTAATCAGTCCCTGTTTTTAGCGCCAAACTGTGTGAGTATGAAATCTGCATAAGCACTTCATACTCGACATCCATCATATCTATAATCATGCCATAGTTGTATACACAATATCCGTTCACATATGAATACGAGGAGAATAAGAATAATACCGAAGATAATCTATATAATAGAATATTGATAATAAGAACATAACTACTGATTGAATTTCATGCTTAACTAATACAAGGATATTATCCTTAGAAGTTTGAGGAGAAACTAACTTAATCTCACTCTCACGACTTTGGTTACACCAAAATTCCAACCCTTACAATGGTTCTCGAGCTCGCCTTATATAGGCCGAGTATAAAGTGGTTTACAGATAATAAGACAAACTACTCAATCGTGGTGGTGTCAGAGCTTGTCGAGTAAGGCGGTTCCTTCGGTGAGTCCTCCGAAGATGGCTTCACGTTCTTATCCTTCGATCGTCTGTACGAGTCTTCTCTTGTCGAGTTATTCCTCGAGGTCACTTTGCAGATTAACCCGAGGTATGTCCGCGACGTCTTTTGGCTAGACCTGGTTCTTCTGATCTTGACACGTGGCCCGGGGGTATTTTACCTTCCACATTAGGTTTTCGAAATTCTCTTCTAAATCATCACCATTAGCTGGTGAGATATAATCAAGCAGATTTTTCACATATTTATATTGGTGAGTTCATTCTTCATAACAGTTATGTCACGTTTCAGTGTTAGAAGTTTTTCTGCTGCAGTAACAAGCTGAACCTTGATGATTTCAAAATCTCGTAAAAGATTGAATGCAATTTCTGCTGAAATCATTGTGTATTTATCTTTCTTTTGATTGTCAATAGCATTGAAGCAAACAATAGTAGGTGAATATACCTGAAATTCAAGAGGATTAACTACGTCTTCTTTGACAAATCTTACATTCTTCCTTTTCCCATCAACACCTTCATATGAGTTTGCACTATCCATATTTCTCGTGTGACACTTCGAGAAGGTATGTAATTGTGCTTGAAAGTGATTTCAAGTCTTTTAGGGTGTGAAAGGGTCTCACTGAGATAAAAAGAAAGTTAATACAGTCTTAAACTGTATAAGGAAGTCGGTTTCCGAAACGAGTTTTTCTCGTTCGTGTAATTTCTGGAATACCGATATAAGGGATTCTGTGATGACTTTAGAGTCTAAGATTTTTTCTGAGCAAGGATTTTCCTTTTTTATTATATCATAAAATAAGGACTCAAGATGAGTGTGCATGTCCATGATGATAGAATTAGCGTTTACCCAAAATATTGGCAATAGACACATGTTTAATTCCTTTTGTGACCAATGAAAAAATAAGTTTAAATATCAACATCATAAATTGTTTTTCATGGCTTTTCAGCTTACATTCTCACTTACTCTCATGGATCATGTTCTTGACTTTTGCCTTAGGAGCCAGAGGCAGGTAGAGGCGCTGGAGGTAGAAATTTTAAAGTGTTGATATTCACATCGAGTCATTATATTTTAGACTCTTATTGGATGTGAAAGCACGTTTGAAAGTTGTGCTATAAGACAACCTCTGATATTGTCAACAATTTGTGACTCAGAGTAAGTTTTTTTTTTTTGGGCATGGCTCAACAATTTTTCGTCTTATTATTGGTTTCAAGAAATTTCCTACAAGGTTTATTGCTTTAAATACTAGGATCCCACTTTTATTTATCAAAAAGACATAATAGCACAGTAGTGAGATATAAAGGTTAAACCTTGTGGTGTACTGTCCTCTTATTGTTCATACGAACAATTACTTTAGTTATCTAGACAATACATAGATAAGAGTGGTAACTCATAACACTATTAGGTGTTATGGTGAGTGTTTTCCCACTCGCCTTGTGTCACCAATCTTGTCTCTCATCCTTTTGAGAATCTATCATAAAAGTTGCTATCATCAAAGTAAGATTCAATGGTTGGGGAGTTACCTGAGAATTTGAATTTCTGCTCCTTCTGACTCATGTTAATGAGATCTTTATGCTTTGAAGGACCTTTCTTTCTTTTGTCGAGGATGTTTTAAAATTGAGTAACCAGTTTACTCAAAGCATCATCTTGCAGTACTTATATTCCCTTATCTTGATTGTTGACAAAATGTATCTTCCTCTTCGGAACCTAATGTTGTGTTTTTTCAACAGGTTTGTTGAAACGGTGATTTCAAGAACTCTGAGAACGTTGAAAATTTTTCTTAGTCTCAGTATGTTCTTTAATTTTTCTAGGACGTGACCAATGATTGGGCCGATTGGTCATTTTGATATCACCGATTTCTTTGAGAATCTGATCTATCTTTTGTTCAAGATCAAATATTTCTTTGTTCTCAAAGTATTTTCTTGACCTTGTCCAAATAGTTTTATTCGTTTTGTAAATTTGACAGATCATAGATGCATCTTTAGAGTTTTTTACGTTGGTGACAGAATTCTCAACGTTCTTGGCTTTTTGCATAGGAACAGTTGCAATATTGCCAACAGATGCAAGAATTGTTTGAAATACAAAAGATTTATGTACTTCTATTTTAGGAGTGCAATCTCTCCTTTCAATTCCGTTATTTTCTCACATACCACGAGGGAGACCGATTCATGTTTTGATTCCTCACTAGGAGCAATTTTGGAACAGGAATGAGAGGTCATCATGTATATATGATTGATAAGTCGATTAACCTTGTGCTTTAGACGTGTAATCACAGAAGATTGAAAATTCATGTGATTAACGAGTCCAGAGCTCTCCTTTTCAGCTTCTGAATCAAAATCATCAGAGAGACCGGTAAGGTATCTTGCAGTTTGGGTTTTAATACTTTGTCAGAAAGTGAGGAAGACCCAATTTCAAAGACAGATTTATCAGTGTTTTTATCTGGTGTACTGGGACAAGACATGATTCACGAAAAGCGTCAAACACAGACAATTACGTCTTTACAAGGTGTTTTCTTGCTTTGATACCAATTGAAAAGGAGGGGATACTGAGATACGTCACTAACTTTTAAATTTCGTGAACCTAGTTGATTACGGTTGTTTGAACGATCTCACAAATCAATATTCAAACAACAACCTAAGTATAGTTCAGATAACCGAACCCTAACAAGAACGTGGTTCTTATAGATCTCAACAGAGATGGATTCACTTAAAGGTTATGAATCAACAAACTTGCAATTACTTCAATTATATAGATCAAAGACAATATAATGCGGAAGGGAAAAGTAATGCAAGACGCCAGATTTTTCTTAACGAGGAAACAGCAAACCTAGCAGAAAAACCACGGGACCTCGTCTAGATGTGAACACCCTTAGTATGAACAATATACAGACGCTAGCCTACTCTCAGACTTCGGACTGGAATGTATCGAGACTGAATTAACCCTACAAGTAATTCAGCTACCAATGCGCTCCTACGTCTCTTGGCTCCCGCAGAAAACTACGTACTTGATTCCCCTAGCCGACGTCCTTTACACGCCTAGGAGTTGCTCCACTTCCCTTCGTGAAGACTAGCGCTACCCTGCCTCTAACAGGACGCCTAAAAGTATCCCAGAAATTAAACAAGAATACGATTGTGATTTCCTAGACTTAAAGTCAAGGTTAATGGAAATATGTTTTGCTGAATAGGGCTTATTGATCTAGCCTAACAACTTTACCTCCTAACGCTAGACAAACTTAGTATTAAACCTAGTTCTTGAATCTGTGTTACGGAACTTCTAGGGTTAATAATACAAGATATACCTTATGAAGTTTCTATCAAATCTTGGTCGTGATAAGATTGAAAATATTCAATCGACCCAAGATACAGGATTAGGAATTTTACTTCCGACCTGTGCTTTACGATCCTCAAGTGAAGTCTTTCAATAGTCGTAGTCCGAAAGGACTTCGAGTTGACGACCAACCTTTATGCAAGGATACACAGATGTGTATAGGATTGAGATTATATCTTGCAGAAGGTCATATATTTATAGTGATCATCAAGGGAGGTTTTGCTTAAAAGTTAAGCAACCTTGAGTAGGGCTCAAGCAAGTTTCGGAACTAGGAAAGTCCATAGCTTGAATACCCATTCCCAATCTTCTTCTAACTTTGGACTAGACCAATAGTTAAAGAGGACTCAACCTTGATTGAATGTTTGCGACTTCTGGTCCAAAACATGTTTGAACATCGCGTGGATTAAGTAGTTGAATTCCATGGGCCAAGTAATGACGAGTCCGAGAACTAATCATGTCTAGACCGAAAACTTCAAGATATGAAAGTTGGAAGTTTTCCATGGCTTATATGTACGCGTTCATGAACGTGTTCATAGAGTTGTTAATTGGAGTTCAGGAGAAAACAATAAACTCGTATGTACGCGTTCATGAACGCGTTCATACATACCCGCTCGTTCTCAGGAATACCATAAGCAACACATGTACGCGTTCACCGTTGAGGTCATTTCATGAGACAATTCAACATACTTTACCTATACATATTATCACGGATGTGACAAATGCAAAGGCAAAGAATCCTAGAATACCTTCGGATCTTATAAACAACATCATAGACTATTGATATGATAAAAATGGAAAATACGAAACATGGAAAGGAAAAACCTTTTTAACCTTTAGAGAGGACGTTATGATTTATCAAGTAGTAAGCTCTGGTCTTCGTCTTCAGTGGTCTTCGACTCGATTACCTAAAACTATCCTAGTTCGAGGTTGTAGAGTAAACTTATCAAGGATTGTGTTTTTGTCATCTAAACTTGACAACTGACTTGAGATAGCATATCAGTGGGTTCAACCGAGCAATGCTCTAACATTACCCCCGTCAGGTAAGTGTGTTTACCCATTTTTTCTTGGACTAGCCCTATCTGTCGACCACCCTTGGCCAGAGGGGATCTAGGATATCATTCCGGGAAATAAGCTTTCCCGCAGTTTACGACATATGAGTATCTCTATCATCGGGTTTCTTACTTTTTGCCTTATGTCCATGCATAAGGATCCTAGAGATGACCAGTGTACCGCAGGTATGCTCTTATCTATGGCAATTGTTCTGTTGCGCTTTTTGCTATTTTTATATGGTGTTGCCATCACCCTAAGAATGTCTAATGTTGCAACTCGAGTGGTAAGGTTTGTTGTTGGCCTTTGCATCATTTTCCTCTTTTATCTTTTGATGAATTCTTGTTATCTTGAGGCTAGTTGTATGTTGGATCGTGCTTCGAGTGTCTTGATCTGTTAGCGTGGCTGGAGATGGCTTCGGGGATCTTTGTTTCTTTTTGTACCTTTGGTCTTCTTGCTACCGACGCTTATCACTTGTACCGCTCCTTATGATACTAAACTTTTCCCTTCTTCGAGTGCGCCTTCTTCTTTCCCGTGTCAAAATAAAGTTTCTCTCCAAATCTCCATTTCTCCGTAGGGTGTAGAGAATTTCAGTCGTTATTGACATTGTGATACTTCTCATCCTATCTCACGCATCCACTTCTCCCCTAGCACTGCATGATACGGGGGAGAGGCTTCTATAATGTTGAAGGTTGCTTGAGTCTGCACGGTCCTACTTCTACTTGTAGGGTTATTTCTCCCTTAGATAATTGAATCATTCTGCAGGCGTCGTAAATGTATCTCGTTGGTGGGTTCATGTGCTTGTCCCTGAGTCCCATCTGTAAGAATTGGTCATAAACCAAGATGTTGTCGGCGTTTCCTTAGTTGATGAGTATCTTTGTTACGCTTAGCGCATAAACAATAAATGTCACGACCAATGGTGCCAAACATTTTGAATTTCTGTGCTTCCCTGTTCGTCTAGGTATGCTCTGCCTTTTCCATTTTCTTGGTATATTTCTCATGTATTTTGATCGAAAGGTCTTTGTGCTATTCTTAGATACTGGATGAATTCTCCTCGACCTTTGTATCCTTCAATTGTGTTACGAAGATGTTTGCAGTGATTTGTGTCATGCCCCTGTGTTTGGTGATATTTGCAGCGATCTTTGTGACCAGTGGTCTCTTCTCTCTGTTTTCCTCTTGTGGTTGGATAGGTGAAGTCAGTTCTATATCCCTCCCTTCTCAGTATCACCGAAGGTTGCACCAAGAGATCTGTATACACCATCTCAGGTGTCCTTGTTTTATTGTCATTGCCCATTCCGTTTTTGTTTTGTGTTTGAGCTTCTACGTTCTTGCTTCCAGTTGATACTTCTCCGTAGTATGTTTATTCTTCTTTGTTGTGCAAGCTCCGCTGCTGGTGGCTGGTGAGACTCTTATTTCCTCTTCTTTCGTGAAATCTCTTTTTTGAGTTACACGCAGCTCTCCTTCGTTTGTATCCATGTTGGTTCTTATTTCCATAGTAAGTACCGAGGTTTCACTCATTTGTACTTGAAGTGATGTGTTTCACTTTTCAGTTTTCTCCTCCTCTTGCCCCCTTTTGTGGACTCTTGTGCGTCTTCGGTTTCTTTTCCTACTTCTGAGCTTTTCCTTCGTCGATTCATTGTGCTTAATGTTTTGCCATGCTCCCTTTGTTTTAGTATTAGCTTTGACAGTTGGTCCATGATTTTATCGCTCATGTTCCTTCCTGGTGATATCTCCTTTTCGCCACTTGGCCTTGGTTCTCGCTTGCTTCCTTCTTGGGGTGATTCTCACTTAAGGCATCCTTTCTCTCCTCGGGTCTCTTGTAGTTCTTCGTCCAGGATCATCTTCTCGTGATGCCCGTCGTTGACGTGATTTTTAGCCATCGTTGTGTTTATTTCTTGTGGCTTCAACTTCTGGGGCCTTCGTTGCGCCTCTGAAATTTAAAGTGTATAAAAAAGAAATGTTTCCTCGTATGCCTTACGTGTTAGAAGTTAGGATACGTTTCAAACGTTTGAAAAAGGCTAAACTGATGAGATTCTGAGTTTTAACGGCCGTAGGTTTATTAGCAAAGTTTGTTAAAAACGTTTGAAAAGCAAATCCACTAGGATTCATATGATATTGGCTCGTTTTAAGTTAAAATCGAGGATACACTTCAGTTCTCTGGAAACCTTGTTTTTTAAGTTACTATGTTGATATATATATATATATTGTTTTTGTAGGTGATCTGATCTGTTTTCTCGTTTCCTTGCTACTTTTAAAGGCAAGCAAACTTCTTTCCTAGGGGATCACTTTTGTCCACTAGAGAGTGGTATGAGCCCTCGGTATATCAGATTTGCCCTTCTAAAATGAATTTTTGACCCAACTACTAGGATTATAGCTACCAAATCAAAAGGTGTAAAGAACTATTAGACGACTTTCTCCAATAAGTAAAATGCCAAGTATAAACAAATATAAGTTGTAATAGATACTGAAAATGAAGTTGTTGAAAACTTGCAAGGACACTGGTCCCTGTTTCTAGCGCCAAAATGTTGATACTAATTCATCCCATATCAAACTATTATAAAAAAAAAAATGAAGATTTTAAAGTGGTTAAACCATATATAAAAGACCCTCGTTCCAGACACACTCTATAAGAAGAATAATAAGTCTAAGGAACTCATCGTAGTCATTAACGGAGAAGTAAACATAAATCAATAAATCACTGAACCAAGAAAGCTATGCAATAATAAGATATACTCAGCTAAGTCAGCATTAGACACCATAAGATAACGAGGTTCAGCACAGGGTGTGCTTACATCCATTGGGGAAAATCTGTCTCTTTTATTAGCGTTGATTTGAATTACAACCATATATGGTGAACTAAGAGATATTTAGTGTAGGACTTGCTACTAACATATCTCTCCTAAGAAAATCCGACCCCCCAGTTCATCATTGAATGGGTTATTATAGTAATCTTCTGGGAATGACCTCCCTTTGCTATACATGGTCTCTTCTAGTATTTGATGATCTTCGTTAACAACTAGACTTCGCTCACTGCCTTAGTTACACATTCTCAAACTGACACCTCTTACATTAAGTTTGTCTTCGTTGTAATAATCCTTCGATGCTAAGTGTGCGCTGATCTTTATCCTTTTGGTTACTTTTCGTTGTTTGCTTATCCATTCGTTGATCGACATGTTCTCCTATCCCTGTCATAATGTAAAGTATTGAGTTGACAACTGTGACACGCGTCTGCCATGCTCAGGTCGGGGCTAAGTTCATTGTGACCTTCGGTGTTCATCAAGCCTCGTGATGAGGTAAAGCGCGTGGAAGATGGCTTCAGAGCTTCATCTTCGTTTTATTATCTTGCCCCTGGCCTTTATTGATAGACACCTGGGCGTCGATATTTATGTATTAACAGAAATTGTAGAATTTGGAAACGGGTTGATTACTTTTACGAATTGCTCGGTTATCTGTAACATGAGTCTCTCCATAGTACCAAACACCCTCTTTTGCTAAGGGACTATATAATACGCACCTGCATAAGTTATTCCTCCACATCTGATCAACCCAATCATCATGTAAGAACTCCGACTAGGCTTCATACACTTGACCTTTAGAATTTACAGTTGTTCTAATTTCTTGTTGCATAATATTTACAATTATTGATGTGGTTCTATCTGTTTGCTGAACGGAATGCCAGTTATCTTTTCGGTACACCCTTATAATTGGAAATAGTCGCGCTTTCTCTTCCAAATTGGAAATATCCTTGGAAACAGATATTTCACGAAGGTCGTTTTACACCAAGAACGATCCTATTTAAGTTTACTTGGTAATAAACTCTTCGAGATATCAAACAAGGTTTTGGAACCAAAACTGCCGAAATAGCAACCTTGTCGTCTCAGTTGGAATCAAACAATAAATGTATGCAGTACAATATGTATGACCGTGAAGAACGATGTACCTGCAATAATAAATCCAATAACAACAATCTTGATTCCACTCAATATCTATAGTTTAGGCACACAAACCGAAAGCGGCTTGCTGACAAATCCAGGTTAATAGATACGAGTATGTTATAACCACAACAATCTTGAATGGCCTTATAGCAGAAGAGAAGGACCATATAATAAACAAGATCGCAAGGTTTGATAGACGTAACAGAACATAACACAAGTACAATACAAAGAAGACTATTAAACATAAACTAGTTTCTCGTAAGAGGTACTTCTAAGCTTCTCGATACCAAAGAGAGGACTTGCACTAATCCAGACCGAAAGTAAAAGCTTAAAGGTAACTGAAAGGAAAAGTGAATAAACACAAGCTTACTTTTCCGAAGAATGAAACTTGGTAGAGGGACAAAACTTTTAGGAGAGAAACCACTCCTTATTATATTGACTAAGGCTTAGCTTTGAAATGAGGCTAACTTAATTTCGGAAACACAATTAAAGCACATTCCATAACAATTTCGAAATTCCTCACATAGACTCATAGCATTTAATGAGATCTAATACTTTAGCATTTTTCAATAATGAAAAGGATATTTCATTGAATGTTTGGCCAAAAGCATTCAAAGCAAATAATACTCAAAAGATATATTTGGATATTTCATTAATTCGAAATATAGTGCTTACCAAAATATGCTCCCTGGGATAGAGCTCAAATCGAATACCGTGTCCTTGGTTTCGAAAATATTCTTAAGGTATTATTAACTTCCAAATGTTGTCATTATCCTTGATAATGTCGACATCACTTCCTAGGCTTTGCTGGGCGGGCCAGAACGATCCTAGGTGGAAGTGGGATCTGGTCCAATGTGGCTAACGTTCCGCATAAACGTATCAATGAAGACATGAAAAAGCTTTGTGTATTAAGCTTAAGTGAACACGTAGGTTCAAGGGGACATTCCTAATCATACAAAAATATATACCAATGAAAGTAAGGTGTATGATTCTCCGAGTAATAGCAAAATGTTGAATCTCCTGAATTCACGATTCCAATATAGATTATCAAGTTAATGATGTCCAAGAATTCAAATCAAAACATCAAAAGAGAAATCAATTGAATATTTGATCAAGTAGTATATCCACACGAAGATCTATCACGTACAATATTGATCATAAATCATGTGTCAACTAACTTCAGCGACGAACCATATTATTGACGATGACTCAAACCAACTTAGTTGTACATTGAAAATGAACAAATTCAAACTTCGTACTGAGAATATCAAACTCACTAATTCGTTGAAGCACATTCTGTTTCAAAATCTACATTAGGTTTCGAAATCTACATTGTGTTCGGCAAAAACCAAATTTAGGTTTCGGATCCTAAAGTTCATATATGTCTGAAACCGAATTAAGGTTTCCAAATCTAGATTTCATATAGCGAAAATCAAAGTATGATTTCGAACTTTAGATTTTGTTTTAACAAAACCTTGGTTAAGGTTTCGAAACAAGAAACACATATTAATCTTGTAACAAATGTTTGGTGTCGAACTTAAGAGTCCATGTGGTCAAGAGACGTTTCAGCATCACACCTTTTTGTCCTTGACTCATATGTTATATTTCCCGGTTCACATAAACCTTTTACGTTTCATCAAAGGTTAGTAGGAGTTGTGACTTATAGACACTTCACTTCTACTTATTCTTCTACCATTCGAAATGTAGTCGATGACTTTAGTATTGATAGCTATTGAGAAGGATTCCTATCTGCACGACATTCAGTTGGTTATGTTAGTATACTTTCCAAGTGTACTATACGTTATAGGATTATTCTGAGAAAGATTCGATACACTTTTCATTACAATGGTTTGCTTGCAAATCAATGTTAGGAAAATGGTGAATCTTGGAGAATGCTCTTCAGTGAGTACACGAGTAATGGTTCATAAACAAAATAATTTTTTAGTATGAAAAATTGTCTCGGTATACGTGTTATAGAACAAACCGTCCAAACTTTTATGTTATGGTTTGTGAACTGGTTTGTTATCCCGGACTCGAAGGAAAACTCATGAGGTCAAATGTGCAATTTGGTACGTGAACCAGCTTGCATACCTAGGCTTTCAGACTAACAAAAGGTTTGCAAACCGTCTCCTAAACTTTTGTACATGGCTTAGTACAAGTCACCCAGATCTCACAAACAGGTGAACTGGATCCTAAAAGAATATATCTTACGCGTTTCATTTATCCCTTTTTAATTGTTCAATAAGATATTCAGTTGTTCACTCTTGTATTGAGACCATATCTTGAAGTAGTTATCCTCTACCAAACTACTTGGTGGTAAACTCTAAATAGTTTCCATGTATGATTAAAATGTGATTACTTTGAGTGCAAGTTAAGTAACATGTTCATTTACACGGGTCACAAACTAATCTCTAAGACAAGTAATATTTGCTTTATTCCTAAGCAACCTACCTAATTGAATGTTTAAAATAGAGGACTTCATAATGAAAACCACAAGTATCAAGCAGACGCAAGAACTCATTGTGGATTCTTTTGTCTCTTGATAACAATGTTCACTGTCTATACAGAAACAACTTTGTTTAACTGCTTCAAGATATCCGGATCTGAAATTTCAAATGGATTTCACTATGGCTGCTTGGAACAATTTTGAAGAGCTCGAAAATGATCTTTCTTCGAAGAGTACAATAGTTGATTTCTTGTGAGAACTTGTTCTCACTTCTGCCTAAAGAATATAAACTATATCTAAAAATAATTTTCTTTTATATGATTTTTAGAGTGTTTCAGCATGTACTACTTTATTAGCGATCATTAATAAAATTTATGGTTTAGATTTGATTATTAATGATGTTTGCAATACCTGATCTTTAATGCTAAATCACATGTGTTACTAACATGACTCTATCCTTTGCACTCCTCGTGATGATTTGGATATGAACTTATGTTAATCAAATTTATGCTTATTTTATTTTATTTTTTAAAAAAAACGTTTGATTATCTATACGATCTCTTGATTCACATGAGTTAAGAAATTGTATACTCTTTTCCATAGTGTTTTTTTAGAGTGTAATTATCATCCACATGATTGTAGGAATAATTTGCATTTTTAGTTCTGTGACCCTACATCTATGAGAGTAGACCTATAGTACTATATGAGTTTATTTTACTCTTGGTACAATTAGAATTATTTCAAAGATAGTTCAGGGTTGTGAAAGTACTTTGCGTATTTATTCATATGGTCATAAGAATAATTTTCAAAAATATCTACAAAATTTGACATATTTTAACCTGGATATCAGTGTTTACGGTATCCTATAGGATGTAGACGTCCAAATCAAAACCAATATGCAACGAGAGGAATGACCCTTAAAGCTGTATTGAGGATTTAGGCCAGGGAGTCGGTCAACGGGGGACTAATCTCGTCAACAAGTCCCCTCCGAGTGTACACTATTTTGGCCTACACCAGCCTTTCTTTAAGATAGTTCCTACATTGAGCTCTATATAAGGCCCCTTCCTATGGGACACTTATAACAAAAATTTTGGCTATTTTGGCCGGCTATGGACCTAGCAAACAAGGGTTTCTTTGCAACGTCAGATGGAAATAGTATCTATCGATGGAAATTCCATCGACGATACAAATTCCAACGATGTTGACGGAATTTTTGTTGAGGTCGATAGAATTTGTATCGACAGATACTATTTCCATCGATATAGATTCAGGTCATCCATCCGCTCGTTTATGAGTTCGCCTATAAATGAGCAACTTCAACCTCATTCACTCACACCTTCGGCTTTACTTTTCTCCTCCTTCACTTTGAAAATGGCGGGATCTCCTCAATATGAACCACGCTATAGTCATTTTAGGTTCACTAAGGAAGAGGATTTATGCATTTTTAGGAACTATGTGCGGCAAACGATGGAACGCGCCAATCCTATACAGTCGAATATAGGGGGGCGAACTTTATGGGGTGCTATATTCGAAGAATTTTTGAAAGAGCATCCTGGTAACATTAGGAGTCGTAGTGAACAGTCATTATCCGATTGTTTCTGCAAGATAAATCAAAAGGTTAATACGTTTTTGCAGATAGTAATTCAAAAAAATCGTGTAAGGATCATTGGCCAAACCAACGACGAAGTCATTGATGCCGCGTTAGAAGAGTGGAGAGTACACCATAATGGAAAGTCTTTCCGTTATGAAGGTTGTTTCAATATCCTTGCGGTGTTGCCAAAATACTCCCCGTTTTTATTTTTGGCCGCACAAGGTGTACTTTAAATTTAATGTAATACAACTATTTTTTTAAGGAAAACTTGCATTGATTAGATACCAAAAGATAAAACATTGTTAATTAACTTTTTTCATCCAAGAAGAACAGAAACACTACAAAAAAAGAAACCTAACATGTCCGCAAACTACAACTCGGATCCTTATTGAGGAGGAAATCCAGGGTTGAATAGGCCTTGCTGCGCCAATCCCAAAAATTCTTCACCCCTGTCACGCAATTCTTGTTGAGTTTCTGAATCAACATCCATGTGGGACTCAGAAGAGCTACCTGGAACTGTAGTTGCATCAGAATCATTCGTCGGACCATAACCCTGATGAGCTACGGGCTGCCATACTGTAGAGTTGGTATTATACCGCTGAAACCCTCCCTCCGTAGGACAATATTCATTTTGCGATGCCTGGCCCTGCGATGCCTGGCCCTCTTGTTGGGATGAAACCCAGTTCTGGTTCCATGGTCCTTGATGCAAGCCTGCCAACATGGACCCTGGTGCACTCACGGGACTGACATCTGATCCACGAAAAGGCATATTAGCATAATTGGGGGGAGCACGGATCGTCGCTGGAGGAGTAGTATGAACATTGGGACTGTTGTTGGAGTTGCGAGTCCTAGCCCCGCCGCTACTTGGAACCCTACTCGGGGTGCTTGCGCTCGGACTTCTTCTACTACGAGTGTTATGATTGTGAGCTTGGACAGCAGGGCTAGTGTTCTGAAGTGGAGAGTTTAGATCAAAGTTAAGGATTGAACCTGTCCTCCACTTGTTTATCTCCTCGATGTGCATATGCTGAAATCTACCCACGAGGTTGTGATAATCGTTACATCTTTGCTGAAGCAGCTGATATGGAACATCTACCATACTGTATGGTAGACACTCCCCGGGAAGAGCATTATCCAACGAGAATGGAACCTGGCCACCACTACTGGCATCAATCGTTTGAACTTCCCAAGCAATAGGTGGTAAATCCGTGGAATATGGCTGAGTAGGGTAAAAATATGTTTGTGTAAACGATGATTCGCCTGGAACGGATTGCGAAGGCGGTTGTGAGGGAAGGAAATTACCACCAAGTGGAAGCCTACCTATTGCTGGGAGGTCAGACCCACCGTAATTTTCAGGCTCTGTCAATATAGTTGTATCGGCAACCTTTGCTTCTTGAGTCAGCCGAAACGTATCATTCTGAGATGTCTCCCACTCCCCCAAAGATTCTCTCACCCGTTCATAATCGGCCTTCGAAATTATGCCGTCATCGAATGGGTTGATTGCTTTTACTAACACCCCAGTATGCTGATATACGAGTCGCTCTCCATAGTACCAAACACCCTCTTTTGATATAGGGCTATACAATACACACCTGGTCAAGCTCTTGTTGTACATCTCGATGACATTTGGATCAGTCCCCCACTGCTCCCACTCATGGTACACCCAGCCTTTGTAAGTAGAAGTGGTCCGTTGGGCTCCTTGCATCCGGCTAACATTTCTGCTTGTGGTTCCATCTGTTAGCTGGTTGGTCGCCCAATTTCCTTGTGCGAATATGGTCATAATTGGAAATTGTCGCTGTGTTTGCGACAAAGTGGGATGGTTCACTTAAAATGAATGTACCACCAGAACTGCGAACATAAAATAAATTACATTATATTTGCAGGTAAAGAATAATACATTTGATGAAAAGCAGTTGAGGCTTTCTTACCTCTAAGATGTGATGATACGCATCGAAGCTAAAGGATAATCCGGAGGAGACATCTCTCAGGTTCCTGTGCATCTCTGCTAAAATTGGAGTTCCCCAATCATACTTATGTGCGATTTCCAGGTTTTCCAAAGTCTCCAGAAAACCAAAGGGTGCCATCGAACTAGCATTGGGGAAAAAACTATAGGAAAGAATCCACAATACAAATATTCTTTCGATCTCATCCTGGTCGTCAGCAGGATTATCTTGTTCACCGTTTCCGTAAATTGCACAATATTTTTCCAAAAAATTTCTCAAGTCTGCAACACTCAAACCCTCACCTCTAATAGATAACCCATATTGTTCGAGTAAAGGAAGTCGTTCGGGCCAGCGAGTTTTCCACTTGGGTAAGTTGTATGGAATCTCAGGTCCCTTGCACATGATGTCGGTGATCATGTACAAATCCAGGGGACTGATTCCTACATGCATCATCATATTTAATTATCACATTATGTGCATATATATATATATATAATATTGGCTTGCCCCAATTAAATTTCTAATTAAAAAACTTACCCGTCTCAAAGTCTGGAAAGAAAAATGTATTTGAATTTCTCCAGTACCGCTCGATTAACGACCTTTGTCCTTTTTTTCTCATTGTGAGTGTCGATGAAATAAAACTCTTTCCATGGGTACCGTCTTACGCGTTCTTTAACCGAAGGTGGAAGTTTATCGTACATGCCCTTCAGTAATCCAGTGCCTATACGTATTGTAATATTTAGTAATTAAAATGGGCGTATCAAATTATAACCAATAACAGTAGGCCAAAAAATAAAAACTTACCGCCTCTGTAGAAAATTCTGTTATCATTCCTTGATAAATGCCCTTGTATAAGACTAACACTGCAGAGTTTTCTTACATTTGCCCACTCGTAATCTTTATCTTGAGTCCAGCAGATATTGGTGGGCTGCTCGATGTGCTCGGGCTCAACAACCTCTTCTTGAATTTGTCTTTTTTTGTTTTCCCTTTTCTTTTTTTGGTTCCCAATCGCATTCTTAACTGATTTTGTAATTCGCTTCACGATGGACTAACAATTGTTAGAAGAAAAAAAAATTACAGAAGAAAAAACGAGAGAAGAGAAGGAAGTCGGGTGGAGAAGATGAGTTTCATCGTCTCTAAATCCTTCAATTTATAGTCGATAGAAATAGTGTCGACACAGATAGGAAAAGTGTCGACATCGACACAAATTGTATCGTCGACACAAATTTCATCTGTCGATGGAAATAGTGTCGACATCGATATAATTTGAATCGATCGACGCTTTTTGTGTCGACACCACTGCCCAAAAAAACTTTTGCTAGGCCACATGGGATCGCAAACACATGCATTTGGATGGTTCCATTAGAACCGGCCTAAGGACATGTACCATCTAAATCCCAACCTAAGGCTTCCACTGCTACATCATTAAGTTCATTTGCAGTTGTGCTGACTCTTGCAGGTTAG
>JAJJMA010207878.1:0-12844 GCA_023529015.1 Papaver nudicaule | reverse complement strand
TAAAAAAATCTCTGGTGTCTTGTGTGCTTTTACTTTCCGCATTATATTTCTGATAGTATAATTAAAGCACCAAGTAGTACGTTATTGCCTAACTGTAGAGTTGACTCCAAAGTACTCTTTGTCGAGGTTTAACAACTCCAGTTATAAGTTTGGATATTGATTTTTGAGATCGTCCAGACTTAAACCATAAGACTCACGAGCCAAAACAAAAAGTTGGTAGTATTTCGGTACCCCTCCTTTTTCAGTTGGTATCAGAGCAGGTGAACACATTAAAGACGTAATTGTCTGTGTTTATCTTGGTTCGTGAAGTAACGTCAAAATGAAGGGATCAGGCTTTGACCACTCAAAGTCATTAGGATTGTCTGCTCCAAAGGCATCCACTCCACCTGTCTCACAACTGGCTGGAATAAATTCTGGTAAACTTCAAAGTGCAGTAATCCAGAATGATCCCTCATCCAGAAACCTCAAGATTGAACAAACAGAGGAATATATATCCCTGGGAGAGAAATATGTTCAAAGTCTAAGTGATCTCTAAGATGCATACACTCGGAAATGTTCACTTTCAGAACTCCTAGAACAACAACTCCAGAAATTGGAAACTGTTGTTCAAGAACTCAAAGATTCTAAAGAGAAGATTTCTTACTTAGAAACTGCTCTTACTTTGAGTCAAAATCGTGAAAAACAAATTGCGGAAAAACACGATTTGGAGATTGAAAACATTCTGATCAGCAAGAAGTGTGTAGAAGATCACTTAGCCAGGACTCAAGAAAGATGCAAAACTCTTGAAGAAGAAAATCTGAAACTTATGGATTTGTCCCAAACCCATGGTAAGTCAGAAAAGATTTCAAGAAGTGATGTGAAAAACCCGCCGCCTATCACATCTGCATCAGAAGGAGTCATTGTATCTGCTAAAGTCACTAATAAAAAGAAGGCAAAACCTTCAGTCACCACGAATGTAGTGACCTCATTATCTGATTCCTCGGGTAGTGATAGTGATAAGCAGAATGGTGATGAAAGGTATGAAAATACATGTCATTTTTGTAAAAAGAAAGGGCACCATCAAAGAAACTGTAATAGTCAGAGGAAGGTAAAGCAGATTGATCAACTGCAACACACGTTAAGCCTTGTGTTAAAAAACGTGTCTGAACTCTGCAGGTCTAATTCATGGGTGATTCTTAGAAATAAGGCCTACAAGAGATCATCTTCGCCCATGAAAAATGGCAGAACTATTACAGAGAAATGGAGACATAATAATCAACCGTGGGATAAGAGAACCTCTTGGGTCTCACGGAGTAAGTCTCCTAATAAGACAACCAATTCTTTAAGAAACCAATCTCATTCCCATCGATTGGTCACTCAAGAAGAGTTAAGCGTTGTCTAATATTTCTAAGCAATATCACTCCCAAAGGAAGAAGTCTAGAAGTTCCTCCCACACTGGGTCACATGATGACGTCAGTAACTTCTATGATAACTCCAAGGGAACGTCATCCAATTCTAGACGATGGCGGAAAACTGGTGAGCCTCCAGGAACTCACCAAGGCACTCAAGTCTAGTGTCAACCAAGCTTCCTTATTTTTGGTACTGGAAATAAGGAACGCTCTAGTATAGGATTCACGTCCTGAAGTATACAGTACCTATTGGCAAGAACATTGCCATTGAGAAAAAAAACTCCTGGGAAGAAACACTGAGTCCTTATCGGACCTATCAGGGTGCGAACCAGTTCGCGAACCGTGAGAAAGTGTTTTCTGTACGAAAAACTGAGGAAAGCAATATTCATTAACCAACTTGCATTGATGTCTCTTTACGAAAACTAAAACTCTCTTTTCGATTTACTCAAATCTAGAATGCAAACCTGATAAGACTCTGGTATGCAGTATTTGAGTCAATCCTTCCTTGGTATTTCCTTATAAATACCCAAACACCTGATAGATTATATCATTCAAGTGTTTTCTTGCCTACTTTGTTTAAAGCCATGAACAAGTACCGCATGACAGGAAGTAAGAAGAAGAAAATTCTGGTTAATGAAGACCTCACTCCTCCTAAGATCAAAGGACGAGATGCTAAGGTTTCTTGCTACTTTGCCTACTACTATCAAGACTTTGAAGAAGCTGATATGTATAATGGTGATGTCTTATACGATATTATCAAGTGGTGCAGAGAAATCTTTCCTCAACATAAGAAGAACATGATAGACTGTGATTTGCTTGGCTACCAGACGGAAGAAGTGTTGATTGAGATTATGCTCATGAAAGCACAATTAAGAGAACTTGTCAATGGCAAAAAGATTGTTTTCAATGATGCAAAGGAAACAAGAGACAAGTCTTCCATGAGCAAATCTGCCTAAAGACAGTGTTACCATAGTTATCTTATAGTTTTTCTTGATAGATCAGATCAGTTGGTTCCTTGTAAGAACTTGTTCTTACTTTTGCCTACGGAATATAAACTAAATCTGTTTAGTAGTTTGCCTTTCATGCTTTTTAAAGTTTTTAAAGCATGTACTACTTTATTTCATTAATAAAAGTTCTTTTTAGATGTTATTAATGATGTTTGCAATACTTGATTTGTCTACCTCAATCTTATTGCAAAACATAGCTTTTTCCATTGCTTCGGTAGTGACGTAAAGCTGTGTCTATTTACAAAAGTTATGCTTTTTCTCACGATTAAGAAACTTTTGATTATGTGATTTTTAGGGTTTTCTCAAACTCAGAATCATATAACTCTTTTTCCGAAAAAAAGTGGCTAAGGAAAAGAGATTAATAACAAAGAAAAAACTGGATAACATTCAATTGTTCTTGTCCATCTTAGTCTTTGTCAGTTGTTCTTTATTGAATGACACCACACGGGGGAGAGTTCTTTGAACTTGCGCTTAATAACAAATCTTTTTGGGGAGCGTGGTTGTGGGATATTGGGAGAAAGTGTATCTTTATTTCTCCATAAGGTGAGAACTCAGGAATCTTTTTGTTCAGATTACCTAAGTATACCATCTTTACACTTGATATGCGAGTACTTGGCTTCACCTGTTATCACAAGGTGTATGAAACCCTAGTCTCAAACTACTTTGTCATATTTTTGTGACAAATAGGGGGAGAATACATATGGTTCTTGTTCTTGTGGTTGCATTACCATAGGGGGAGAATCATGTGCTTACTTGTTGTGCTTTTCATAAAGTATCAAGTAAGGGGGAGTAATTAAAGCTGAGTTTAAGCTTCGTATCAAGAATGAGTAGAATCACTTTAGAAGTTCTGATACACCAACTTCAAAGATTTCTCAGATTCTTACTCTTACGCACAAACAACATGTGGGATGAGCATACCAAACCCACGTAAGCCTAAGCATACCTTTATGGTTGTTTGAGCTGGATATGTTGTGACTGCTGACTACGGATTCATCAACAAGAGTTTAATGAACACATCAAGACTCAAATGAGAAGTTGAAGAATTCAAGAAATCAAGAACTACATCTGGTTAGTACTTGATTGTATATTATTTGAATCCATATGTAAATTGGTTTTGTCACTAAAAATGACAAAGGGGGAGATTGTTAGGGCATTGTCCGGTCAAACCCACTAGCGTTGGTATGTCAAGCTAGTTGTCAGTTTTTGGTGTCAAAACTCAATTCTTGATTTAGCCTACTAGAGTTTAGATTTCAGAATTGGGATATAGACAAAGTAGTAGAGACCTTGAAGACGAAGACTGTGAAGACAAAGAAGACATCAAATATTCTTCATCGACAAAAGGTTAGTAGGAGTTATGACTTTATGGATATTCTTTTATTTCTACTTCATCTATTCTTTCGAAATATAGTCGACTACTTTAGTAGTGATAATAGCGATTGAGATTGTATTCTTGTGTAACGTAGCCTTGTGTCATGACCAGTGTTTGATCCCACAAATACTGTGAGTACAAGAATGAATGAGACATATTCGGTGCCATGTGTCCATTGCAATGGTTTGCTTGCAAACTGTTAGTTGGATATGGATGAATCTAAAGGAGTACTCTTAAGCAAAGAGTCCATGGATCACAGCTGAGGACGTACACACGTCTAAGTTCTGGCTCAGCCCAGTACTTCCAGCGGAATCCAGATGTGACGAAATCTGACAGGCGCACGGTTCACGAACCGGTTTGCGTACCAGAAACTCGGAAATTCCCTGAGTTCGAGATGGCTATTTTGTTCACGTACCAGTACGTGAACCTGACGGTAGTCATCTTGCTGGTGTCGGATTTAGTGAAGATTCTCTTAGAATTTCACTTTGAGTCAAATTCCAAAACTCCTTTATCTCTTAGATGAACTTGTGTAAAACATAAATTCTTTGTGTTCCATCTAACGATCCTCAATGAGTCAATAAGATAAGATTATCTCTGGTCTGTTGGATTTCTATCTTGAAGTGTTTTTGAGCTAACAAAACACTTGGCAGATAATGATAAAAAGAATTCCAATTGAGATTAATCTCTATTACTTGGTTGTCAAGTTTAGGGTTTCCCTAACTTGTGGGACAAGTAATTGATTGCTTTATTCCAAAGCAACCTATCTTATTGAGTGCTATAAATAGAGGTGTCTATGGACAAATACCGCAAGCATCAAGCATACGTGAAGGTACTTAGGGAAGGTAGCGTAAACTCTTTTCACTTCGGTGAATGCTTGTTGTGGTATAGTCATCCTCTATAGGTTGCAGCTCCTCTGGGAACTCCCTACGACTATAAAGACTTATCTTGAGAGTTTGGAAGCACAGGTAGGAGATTGAAACCATCTTTGGTTGAAATCGGATTAACCTGTAACCTTGGTAACCTGATCACCTTCTTGTCTATTCTAAAGTCCGTATCTTCTGATATACGGCTATTCAAGAACTGATACGTTACTCAACAAGGTTGGAAAGGTAGCAACGCACGGCTGCACTCGGTGTTGTAAGACCTAGTTAGCTCCATTTATACAAGTTTCTTAAGTGACTCTTCGTGTATAACTGAGGTAGATACGAATTGAGCATTGCTTACTTGGTTTGCGTGTTAGCCCCGATTTGTGAAGTAGATTTCCGTATGACCTGGATTTAACAATCCGAAGGAAGTCATCTTGGGTGTGGTAAACTGATAGAGGACAGTTACACCATACGTCACCAATTAGGTTGAAAAACCAGTATTGCTGACACAAGCCTTTGGCATCGGTCAAAGCAACTCCTAGGCCTGTAAATGACGTCAACTGGGGGAATCAAGTGCGTGACGATCTGTGGGGGATCTAGAGACGTAAGGAAGGCGACAGTATCCAATTCGCTTGGAGGGCTTGAGTTGGTCTCTGCTACATCCCAGACCGAAGTCTTATAGTAGGCTAGTGTTTGTAGTCAGTCTGTACTGGGCGGTGTTCAATCTGGACGAGGTCCCGAGGTTTTTCTGCAAGGAAGTTTCCTCGTTAAAAAAATCTTTGGTGTCTTGTGTGCTTTTACTTTCCGCATTATATTTCTGATAGTATAATTAAAGCACCAAGTAGTACGTTATTGCCTAACTGTAGAGTTGACTCCAAAGTACTCTTTGTCGAGGTTTAACAACTCCAGTTATAAGTTTGGATATTGATTTTTGAGATCGTCCAGACTTAAACCATAAGACTCACGAGCCAAAACGAAAAGTTGGTTGTATTTCGGTACCCCTCCTTTTTCAGTGGAATATTAGGTGAAAAGTGTATCTATATTTCTCCAAAGATGAATCAACTTAGAAATCCTCGTTCTGATTTCCTAGTTATGTCATCTTAAACTTGATATGCGAGTACATCCTTAACTTGACTATCTCTATAGGCTTTAAACCCTAAGTCTCAACTAGTTTGTCATATTTTTGTGACAAATAAGGGGAGAATACATATGGTTTCTTGTTCTTGTGGTTCATAACCACAGGGGGAGAACACCGCATTGCTTACTTATGTACTTTCTCGAAAGTATCAAGTAAGGGGGAGTAAATGTTGGGATTCATACCAATCTGGCAAAAAGAGATATAAAGATTAAGGGGCAACTTCGTAACAAGAATGAATAGAATTACTTTATAAGTTTTGGTACACAGACTTTAAAGTTTCTATGATTCTTACTCTTTGCACAAACAACATGAAGGATTAGCATATTAACCCATGTAAGCTCAAGCGTACCTGTGTGGTTGTTTGAGCTGGATATGTTATGGTGTTGTCTACGAGTTTTCCAACAGGAGTTAAACGAACACATCAAGACTCTAAGGAGAAGTTGGAGAATTCAAGAAATTAAGATACATCTGGGTTAGATCTTTATTGTATGTATTTTGAATCCATATGTAAATTGGTTTTGTCACTAAAATTGACAAAGGGGGAGATTGTTAAGGCATTGTTCGGTCAAACCCACTAGCGTTGGTATGTCAAGCTGGTTGTCAGTTTTAGGTGTCAAAACACAATTCTTGATTTATCCTACTAGAGTTTAGATTTCGCAATTGGGATATAGATAAAGTAATAGAGACCTTGAAGATGAAGACAGTAATTATAAATAAGACATCAAATATTCTTCATCGACAAAAGGTTAGTAGGAGTTATGACTTTTATGGAAATTCTTCTATTCTACTTATTTTATCTTTCGAAATAGTCGGCTACTTTAGTAGTGTTATATCTTTTGAGATTTTGTATCTTGTCTACATAACCATGAGTTATGTTAGTATTTGTTCCCACAATACTAAGGTTACAAGATGCACGAGATAGATTCGATGCCCTTTCCAGTGCAGTGGTTTGCTTGCAAATCACATGTAGGAAACGAATGAATATAAAGGAGTACTCTACAGCAGCGTCCAGTGGATTATAGATGAGGGCGTAATAACACGTCTAAGTACTGGCCCTGCCCAGAACTTCCAGCGGATCCAGTTAAACCACAATCTGGGAAACGGCGGTTCACGAACCGGTTCGTAAACAGTGACTCCAAATTTTCTTCTGAGTCCCAAAACGTCAATTTGTACACGTACATGTATGTGAACCACAGATTCGATGAATTTTGCCGGAATCCAGTTGGACAGTTCGTGAACCGTCCAAGTGAATACTCTGCGGGATTTCACACGGGTTAAACTTCAGACTCCTTTATCTCTTAGTTGGACTTGAGCTGATTAGAATATATTTTGTGGTCCATTTAACGAATTTCAATGTGTCAATAAGATAAAGATTATCTCTAGTCTGTTAGATCTCTATCTTGAAGTGTTTTTGAGCTAACAAAACACTTGGCAGATAAATGTTTAAATATTTCCAATTGAGATAAATCTAAAGTTTCTTTGTGTGCAAGTCAAGTAACGGGTTCGTTTACCACTTGCTAACTTGTACGTTAAGAAACTAGTTGATTTATTCTTAAGAAACCTATCTTATTGAGTGTTATAAATAGAGGGTTAAAAAACGAAAACCACAAGCATCAAGCATACGTGAAGTTTCTCTGTGGAATTGATCGTAAACTCTTTGCACTTCGGTGTAAGCTTTTTGTGGTATAGTCATCCTCTATTAGGTAGCAGTTCCACCATGGAGTTGGGAAGCAAAGGTAGGCGATAACGTACCTTTGTGGTTGTTATCAGATTAACCTGTAACCTTGGTAACCTGATCACGTTCTTGTCCATTCCATGGTCCTTCTCTTCTGCAATAAGGCCATTCAAGAACTGATACGTTACACACAAGGTTGAAAGGAAGCAACGCGTTGGTGCACTCGGTGTTGTAAGACCTAGTTAGCTCCAGCTGTATAAGTTTCTTAAGTGATTCTTTTTACAACTGAGGTAAAGACAAGTTGGGCATAGCTTACTTGTCATCCCCCGCTTGTAAGTAGATTTTCGTATGACCTGGAGCAATCCGAAGGAAGTCACTTTGTGTATGTCAAATTGAAGAGGACAATTCAAACATACAGTCAGTAATTAAGGTTGCAAAGCCAGTATTGTTGATACGAGCCTTTAACAACGGTTAAACCAACTCTTAGGACTATAAATGACGTCATCTAGTGGAATCAAGTGCGTGATGATCTGTGGGGGATCTAGAGACGTAAGGAGTGCAACAATAGGTGATTCGCTTGGAGGCTTGAGTCAGTCTTTGCTACATCCCAGACCGAAGTCTTATAGTAGGCTAGTGTTTATAAACAGTTAGTACTGTGTGGTGTCCAATCTAGACGAGGTCCCGAGGTTTTTCTACAGGTCGTAGTTTCCTCATTAAAAAAATCTCTGGTGTCTTGTGTGCTTTACTTTCCGCATTATATTCTCTGATTATATAATTAAAGCACACACAAGAAGTAGGTTATTAATAACCATCGAGTTGGTCCATAATCCATCCAGGGGATTTGCCAAGATTTATCTTGAGTTGGACCGATCACTTATGATCCCACTCCGGTTATCAGATTTGGATATTGATTTTTGAGATGGTATTTTACCATAAGACTCACGAGCCCAAACGTAAAGTTGGTTGTATTTCGGTACCCCTGCTTTTTCAGAGTTACCTTCACAATCTCCATATCAGTCTTGAAGGCCAGATTCCATGCATTTTCCGAAGATATCTCCATCATTTCTTGAATTGTTACATTCTTCTTTCTACTGATCTTATAGATAGAGGGAAATAAGTCCCTAATGATTGTCTATCTATCCAATTGTGTTTCCAGAACATATCAGGTTACAGATGTAACAAATCAAGCATTTGATGAGGTGAATCTTTATGATGTGAATGTGGAAGCATCAAGTTTTACCAATTCTGTTGAATTGGTAAAAGAAGAACATGTGGATGTTGTTGTTTGTGCTGGCCTGGAAGAAGAACTTAATGTCAGTCTGATAATGAGTTTGCGGACTTCAATTTTTGGGATGCTGATGTTAAAGATGGTTTTACTCAGACTGTTGATGCTGCTTTTAAAGATGGTTTTACACGAACGTCAACTGCTAGGGTAATTGTTATTCTTGGTTTTTTTATTGACAAACTAGGTTTAATTGGTTTATAGTGTAAATTCTAATTATATTAGGTTTAATGAATCTTCAGGTGTCCACGGAGATATCATGCCAAATAACCGATGTGGATTTTTCATGTCGATGAATCAGTCTTTGTGGATGCTAATATTGCTTATAAAGATGTAAGTATGATTTATTTGGTTTGATATATACCTTTCTGATCAATGCAGGTCTATGATGGATTATACTTTCGTTGGATTTTGATATGTTGATGGATTTGATGTGTGTAGGTTGATATTAAACCATCAAATGAAACTTCCAGTAGAGCTGTTGTTCCAAGTGGTGCATCTACTGGTAAGAATTAAGCTCAGATTATTTTTGAATTAATGTAATTTTCTCTTCAAACTAAAAACTCTTTTAGTGAACTGTCATTTTGGAACATCTTTTAATAAATTATGTTTGTTTGGTTTGTAAAAGTCACTGTATTTGCATGAAGAAATTTAGTTTTGATACTCGAAAAGTATATATGTAGGTAGTTTGATACTTTTGTGTTCCTCTTCGTGGCTGTTATAAGGCTAGTGTAATTTATCTGTGATCCTTGTATTTGTAGAAAGTTTTCTCAAACCTGGTATACCACTTTTTTATAATTCGGTAATCGGGGAGTTACAATGAAGAGAAATATGGAAGTATGAGCTCTTATAACTCTGCTCTGAGTTATTTGCCAGCAATCACTGTGAACGTCAAGTTTGAAAGGGATCCGAGGTTGGGTAGACGCTTAGGAGAATGTGTGGATTAAATTAAGATCCATTTTAGGCAGGAAATTATTCTTTTGAGCTTCATGTTGTCTGTTTTTTTCGTTGAGCCTGTTTTACCAGATGGATTAAGTTTTGATGTAGCTCATTTGATAAGGATGAACTTACTGTAGAGTGATGGGGTTGGCTACTTGTTCGGGAAAATCTTTACTTAGACATATATTGATGGTTCATAAACATTCTTTTCCTAGATTTTGTATAGATGTCAAGCTAATTTATACTCGATTGTGAGGACTCTGTAGGATGTTTTTATTAAGTTTTTGTTGATTTGGAAATTGATGAACATGAACTGTATGATTGAGATTTGTGATTGAATGTGTAATTTAAGATAATTTAATGTCATTGATTTTTTATGTTTAGGTGTTCACGAAGCTCTCGAACTACATGACGGAGATTCAGAATACCTCGGAAAGGGTGTATCCAATGTTGGTGGGTTACTTTTTAAGATTGCTTAAGAATTTCTTTTCTAAATTTAAGTGATAGTTGTGTTGGTTAGTTTTCAAGATTATAGTTAATATAACAGAAGTTCGACTGATGTGATGTTTTTTTGTTCTTTGGTTTGGCTGTTGATAATGAAAGAACTCGTTGGAATTTGTTTATTGGTGCCAGACAAATCTTTGAACGTTGGGTGTGTAATTTGAGGCATGACCAGTAACGTCGGGAAGTTACAAAAGGTACACGTAATTTCCAATATTATGTAAATTAAAAATATATAAATGGTAGATATATTGTTCACCCAGGGAGTTCCGTAAACTTTAGGTTGTCCTCTCTATGTATAAAATAAAATAGCTTGAAGTGTCTTTGATAAACCTAGGTTTCCTATCTCTCTCTCTCTCGTTTGTGAGGTAAAACCGTAGCAAAATTCATCTCTGTCGCTTGTAAGATCACTTAAATGGAAGAAGATATTGAAGTTGATGATATTCTCTCATGCTTTCTCAAAGAGTCATCTTTCTTCTTCGTCGAAGAAGTTAAACAAGAAGGGGATTGTATTAGCAAGCCTGCTGTTGAGATCTGAAATTGAATCGTCATAGTCGGATCAGATGGACCTTGAGTTGGATCATGCTTTACCCGGACCAAATGATACCCGCACCAGATGAGACCCGATTTGCATTCCGCCAAATGCTTATAATACATTCTTTCGAATGAGTAACAATTCTAAACACATTTTCTCTTTTTCAGCAAAAAAAACTATTTCCTAACTTTTTAAGTCTATTAGTTTAGTTGAACTGGTTGTTAAAATGTACAATGAGTCTCTTGCTTTGACATGCTTTAGTCTCCCTCTCCTGAAGATCGGTTATATATATACACAGAATGAGAGTGCGGTTATGAGTGATCACCATGCTACTGTAAATGAAATACAACCAAGAAAACTAGTTACCAACTCAGTTGAAATGTTGAATTGGTATCTGAGCAGAACTAACGAAACGTGACTTACTTATTCCCCAATTGATAGAAATTGAGAGATCCCAAAACCAGATTTTTGCCCTTTCAAAATGGGATCCTTTGCCTGTCTAATTAGAATTTCGCCCAAGAAACCTGATTGGACTTTACTAAGTCGTTGCGTTGCAGACAGTGGTGTGGCAACTGATGTTCAAGTACAAAAAATTAAGTAAGGCTCAACTCCTAGTAGTTTCTTGAGCAAATAGTTGCCTTTGGGTCGTTGTACAAAGGAAGCAAATGGTTGCCTTTGGCTCGCTGCACAAAGGCAACTGTAAATGGCGTGGAATACATCTTGTGTCCACTTAAAACAGCAGCTAAATTTGGTGTAAAAGGATGCTTGAGAATGGTTTATTTGGTTTGGCAACCCTTTTTTATCAATTGTTCAATCTTATTGATATCTTATAGTTTAAACATTTCCTTAAAATTAGACTGTTTTCCTGAAGCTTAACTTTTTTGTGCAGGTTATGACTGATACTGCAGTTCACGTTGCTGGTAGTGATGGTGCTTTGACTGGTAGTTGTGGCACATACAAATGAATTGCTTCTGCTGTGCAGAAGGTGATAGTGTTGAGCAGCCAAGTTCAGTTATTGTTTATGTTGCTGCTGAGGGGTCCGAGTTAGATGACTGAGTCTTAATTGAAGAAAGAAGAAAAAAATTACTAGAGGACTGTTTTCACTAGAACGTTATTTTGATATTAGCTTGTACAACAGTCTTTCTTTTTTTTTGATCAGCTACAACAGTCTTTCTTTACCAATCGTAACTTGATATGTAACTATGAGCGCAACACTTAGAATACTGAAAATGGATTTGGATCCTTAAAATGTATACGAATTAAAGCAACTGTCTAAATAAGGAAACTGAATAGCTAAACAAGGCAAGCTTAAATAAGAAAATGGGGAGATTGTGGTGTTGGTGTCGTATTATAGGGTTCGCGACGGAAGTGTTCATTTCTCTTGACTTAGTTATCTTACACCATGTTTGTTTTTTAAAACTGGGTCTGACTCAACGGGTCTGACTCGACTGAATCTGATTCGATTCAACTGACTCAACTGGGTCTGACTCGATATGTTTGTTTTTTGAATCAGATCTGACTCAACTGACTCATATTTTTGTCATTTTTCGAGTCAGCCACGTTTTAATCACCGACTCAAATGGGCCTGAGTCAGAGGTTAGGTCTGAATCAGCGGTCGAGTCAAATCTGACTCAAAATAAAAAACAAACAGTCTGATATCTGACGCTGAGTCAGTAAAAAAACAAACACATTCTTAGTAGTTAAGAAGTTAAGTTAGATATAAATACTGCGGTCGATTATGCTCGAAAAGAGACAATTACTATCTTCTCTTAACTTGTTTTCTCCTCTGCAATTCTCAATTCAAAGGATCAAAGGCTTACATTCTTGTGTTTTACTTGTTTCTGCAACTGTTCTTAGTTCTGAACCCCAATACCCTAGGTAGACGCCTACAGAGATAGAGAGTCTTGGGAACAGTGAACAGCCTCAGGGAATTTACCGATCGACGAAGATGACAACCCTAGAGAAACGTAAGATAGAAATCATACTCGAACCAGGGCCGTCATGCCTAGTGATAGGTGATCCAACCAGGAAAGGTTAGTGGAGGGAGTCTCATATCATATGAAATAATCACTTTTTTTTATTTCTTTCTTTTGGGTGGTGAAATCACTTCTTCTCCCCATTACAGGTCTGATACATAAAAGATC
>JAJJMA010207839.1:0-14281 GCA_023529015.1 Papaver nudicaule | reverse complement strand
CAGATTTCCGAATTTGATTAGGAAACTAGAGTATTATGGACTCAATAAAGTCCATAATCCTCTAGGACTTGGATCAGCGGGATCCATAAATAGAGGGGAGGCTAGGGAAAGATATACTTTAGCTCTAAGAGAGCAAGGATAGGCGTGAGAGAGGGGATGGCGACGGGCCTCCATAAATTAGGCGAGGGACAAACATAAGGCCCCCAAGAGTTTAGCCAAGGCACGACCTTAGGCCTCCAAAGGTTTGGCGAAGGTATGGCCGTGGGGCTCCAAAGAGTAAGCTAGGGCATGAATGTGAGCCTCCAAAAACCAAAGCAAGGGATGGCCGTGGGGATCCAAAAACTAGGGCAAGGGATGGCCGTGGGCATCCAAGCACTAAGGGAAGGGGATGTCGTGGGCATCCAAGGAGTAGGCAAGGGAATTGCCGTGGGCCTCCAAGAGCTAGGCAAGGAAGATGGCGTGGGCATCCAAAGGCCAAGGTAAGCTAGTGAACGTGGATATCCAAGGTTAGGGCAAGGGATTGGTCGTGGATACCCAAAGGCCAAAGGCAAGGATGACCGTGGGCATCCAAAGTTAGGCCAAGGGAGTGGCGTGGATATCCAAGGCTAAGCCAAGGTAATGGCGTGGATATCCAAAGGCTAGGCCAAGGTAATGGCGTGGATATCCAAGGTTAGTCCAAGGAGATGGCGTGGGCATCCAAAGTTTGTGGCGTGCATTGCCTAGGGTTTGGCTCGAGCATGAGCTAGGCTAATGCGCATGCGTAGGTATTTTTACGTATAGGATATTGACCATGCTACTAGGCTAGGGTCGTGAGATATCAAAACATGGCTAATGGCAACCAAAATATCTTATCCCTATTGTAAAAATAAATTCATACCTTGTCTCGAGCTATTCCAGGATGCCAGAAATTGATGCAAAATTACTCCTGTGACCTCCTCGCCAAAAACCACCACCAACATTAAGTCCCCTGCGCAACATGGAACCATGAGTGTTCCAGGGTGAGCATAAGTTGATGGACCAGCCGCATCTGCATAGAAGCCTTATCCACGAACATGGAATCGAAACAGGGCCTAAAGACCAAGCCCGCTCAAGCAACATCCAGAGAGTCCTAATCAGGTCAGGATCCTCCCAAAACCGTGCGTGATATATATCCTCACGCAAGTTTTTTTTGTTTTGTGAAACTTGCCTTTCTTCTCTTGAGTTTATTCTTCCTCTCCCATAAACACAGTATTTTGTAGACTGGAAGATCAAGATGACTGACAATGAATCCCATAGTTCTTTTCGTCCCGGTGATGAAGTTACATCCACCACAGTTGTAAGAGAGATCCCTCATATCAACGACGAATTTGAAGCTTGTTTGGTGAGTTTAGCTCAAGTTGCAATTTCTCAGGACCAAGCTAAAATTCTCCCCAGTAATCTTAATGCTCCAATGGCTATTATCCCATCACGGGTAGTTCGCTTTTGCCTACAGAGAGGCGACTTTAGTGCTTCCAGTATCGTTTTTCGTTCTCCGCAGAAGCAAATTAACTCATGGTCTATGTATCTCCAGAATATACTTGATATCCCAGGTGTTAAGGAAATCTTTAAGAACGCTGGAATCTTTCATGCTGTAAAGAGTTCAGATACTTCCTTCGTAATTAGAGATAAACGTGCTTTAGTTGTTTTTCTGACCCGTTGGTGTAGTGGTACAAACTCCTTCATACTCGCATGGGGAGAGTTTGTAATTACACTGGAAGACGTAGCAGCACTATTGCGACTCCCAATTAATGGAGAGCTCAGAATTATCTTGAATGCAGCTGAAAAAGAGGTGCAGTCTCGGCTAATCATCATTGCCGAAACCCTGAACAAACAGGAGAATGCATATGCGTCGTGGATGATGCACTGGTCAAAATACAACAAGGACGGCGCCTCAGTGTTGTCTATTGCTGCATTTCTCTTACTCTGGTTATCAAAGGACGTCTTCGAAGAGCTTCATGATTACAAGAAGTTGAAGCTTACGCTTATTCCATACGCCATAGCATTGGCTCAAGGTACTCATGTTCCTATTGGCTCTTTATTCCTTGGTACTTTGTATACCCATCTTTCTACTTTATCAGCAAATATGAAACTTTCGAATGGTGCTGCAAAGATTGAGACATTTGTACCAATGAACTTCCTACAAGCTTGGATGTATGAGCATTATCCTGGTTATGCCCCGAATTTGTCTTCCAAAGACAAACCTTTGTCAGATCATGCTCGAATTGTTCGCTGGATGAACAAACCTATCTCAAAGGATTTTCTTGTATTTATGGACGACGAGACAACAGTGGTTTTCCGCCCATGGACCTTAATTCCCGAAGGTGTAGCTCAGCTTCGCTCATTTGGTGACGCTCCAAATAATGTTCCAGCAAAGATTCTTTCTGTAGAGGGATTCCTTACTGATGCAAAGCAAGTTTTCATGATAAGCTATTGTAGTGGCTACGTCCTTGGTATTAGTGAATCAGGAGGATACATTACCAGAGCATACAATGTTGACCGGGGAGCTCGTCAGATGGGTTTTGATCAGGATGTTCCCTTGCGACGAGGCGCTCCTCCGAAAAATATGCAAGAATATCATACCAGATTGCTCAGCCCGTATTATTCCTCTCAGGAGAAAGAGTACCGTCAATCACTGAAGCAGGTAGGCGATTTTTGGACGACTAGATAAAATTGTATAGAGATTTCATGGCCTCCCCAAAAGAAGTACGGGCAGTTCCCTCTAAAGAAGACTTGGAACCGCTCCCCTTGCTTAAATATTGCACTCTTAAGCGTAAAATAGGAGACATGAATGATTTGGTAATTACCTCAAACTTTTGAATGCTTGCATAAGCTTTATTTATGATGATTTTGACGCTTTATCACCATATCTTGTGCAGCAACATTCATCGCCTAGCTCAAAACTCGCCAGTTCCGCAACACAAATGTCTTTGTCTTTCGGTAGTCATCTTTCGGGAGAATCGTCGCTTCTCCAAGGGAAGAATGGATCCATGGTGAACCTCTTAAACGATAAACAAGTCCCCAATCTTAATACACAAGATTGGGCGAAGGTAAGACTTCATTCCATTGCTTATATCTTTACTTTTAGTGTGAAAGTAAAAATCCCGTCAGATTTTCCTGTTTTGAGTCACGTTACGAGAATGAACGTAGAATCTTCATCCGATGGCGGATTTCGATGGTTGACCCCAATTTAGAAAGAGGACTTCAGTATCTGTCACCTTGAAAAAGAAAATCTGAATTTCATGCATTTTTGCTCGTTATTTTATTTGTCACAATGTGACGCCACGTCCAGGAATGTCGCAGACTGCACGCTGTTTAGTAGAAAAATCATTCCGGACAGTAGATTTCTCCAAAAATTAATCCCTTTTAGCCCGTGATAGAAAACATCCATACGAACAACTCTCGTGAAGGAAGTTTCTTCATATCTCTTACGTATTTGTACAGTTTTTGACTCCTTCGCTGTTCTTCGTAAGAATTCAGACGTCAGAAAATTTACTTCTTCAAATAACGTCGTGAATCCTTTGTAATATCTTCTTTTAATGAAATTTCTTCTTTATTTGATGTAGGATGGACCCGCTACAGGAGCCGAGGGATTTTCATTTGTTCCCTTAGAGCGAAACCCAATGCTTGATGAATCAATCCTGAGCACACCGTACAAGTCCACTGACATGATCACTGAGCAGAATAAAAGTGGAGACTCCACAAGACCTAAATCCTCCGTGACACAGGTTACCTTTTGTCAACTCCTTCAATTTGAAATAAAATATTTAGTATTTTATTCTCACTTTGTTTGCTCTTGCAGCCTTCTGATGATAAAGAAGAAACGAATGACAGCTACTTCTTCGGTAAAAAGATCAGTGAGGGTCAAAACCTCAATAAGGACTTTGACAATGTTGCCAACGAAAATGCCAAGGTGAATTTGATAACCTTCTCATGCTAAGCCTTCCTCATATAGCTTGAAACATATTATTAAACTTCCGCTTGTTTTGAACCATTCTTTCAGCTCGTCGTCAAAGAAACACAAGTCTTTGAGGATACCGACATTGCTGGTGGAAATGCTCCAACTGAGTGGGCTCTTCTTGAGTTTCCTCATGCCGGTTTGGCATATAGCCTTCCCCATGAAACGATTCTCCCTGGTCATATACTAGTGGGAGGATTTAATGTCCCTGAGGGACACGTCCCACTGTATAGAAAGATATGGAATTTCTATGGTCACCTTATTATTGTTGGAAGGTGTGCCCACTTTCATACGCTTGCAGGTGTTGCAGCTGACCTTATGAACTTGATTTCGAAAATGGATGCCATCCCACTAAAAGACGTGACCAATGAGGCATTAGATGAAGCAGAAGAGCTGATTGCTTCATTTGAAAGCTTCAAACCCAATTTGTTGTGGCTTCAGGCGAGAATCCTATACATTCGAACAAGGCGTGCTGCTGTTGGCCAATTCACCCATGATTTGGTGAAGCAAGAAGAGAGGAATCATGCTGCAATGACTGAGGAACTCCGTAAGTTAACTGAAGAGGTGAAGAAGAAGACTGCTCATATTGCTCTTATAAAGAAGGCTGCTGATGAAGGAGTGAAATCTTCATTGGATGGTTGTTTCTGAAAGGTTTCAGGAACAAAACATTTTTCTCAGTAGAATTTTATTTTGCTTTTATTTGGTTTTATGAACAAAGGGTTTGTAGGAATTGATTATTTTGAACTCATAGGTTTTGAATTTGAATTCTTTTTGAATTGAATTGTTAAAAGGCAAGAGATTGCTTGCACTTTTATTTTGGAGGAATTGAAATTACAGGAAATAAATAAACTCTAGTGAATCTTCATATCTTCTTGAGCCATTTGCCGTTGACCACCATGTTTGAGAGCCTCTCATGTATTGCACTTATCATGTATATCGCGCATTAGGCATGACTCGAGATATAACATAAGGTCCCTCCCAGTTTGGTGTGGACCCCGGAATACAAGTTACCCTTCGGTTAGTGCGTCGCATAACTTTATCTCCTTCTTGAAAAGCAGCCTTAGGAACCCATGACATTTCAGGTGTCTTTCGCCTATAAGACCGTTGCTTTGCCCGAACCCACTTATTTGTAGTGGCCTTTATTTCCTCATGAGGTGCCTCAGAGGGTTTGATAGACTTGATGCAATCAAGTCCCCATGTCGAAGAATTATCCAATCCTTGTGTAGGGACACGTTGGATAGGATTTCCGTGAAGTAAATAATTCTGAATAAAATACTTCAAATCACTTTCACGTACCTCTTTGAATATCACCAGAGTTTCGGACCCCACATGGTACTCCAGCTTTCCCACGTTGCAGCTTTCTTGGTCAAACATGAACTCTTGGCCTTTGATGATTACTGGTGAGATTGTAGGCACAAATCTCTTCCCATGGAGCCAGGGACGTCCTAAGATCATGTCGTGCTCCTCATCCTCTTTGATTACATGAAACTCGGTTTTGGTGCGAGCAGAGTCCACCTTTAGATCCAAAGTAACATGACCATATATGTCTTGGAGATTTCCTTTTGAATCTTTTGTCACTGTGGGATAATAGATGACATCCCGTCTGGAAATCCCAATTGCTTGAAGTGTCTTGATTGGAATTAAGTTAATCATGACACCAGCATCAATTTGAACTTTTGAAACTTGTACCTTTGAGACGAGCAGAGATAAGTGGTATTGGAACGCGCTTTCCTGCCATCATCTCTGGTGTAACTTCATTAGGCTTTGGATGAGCTTCTTCACGTCTTTCAGGTACAGATAGCTCTTTGCCGCTAGCAATCCAGTTGAAGGCGGCAAAAATGTTTCTTCGTTGACTTTTAGAAAAATGCAAGAGCTCGCATAAATTCTCCATCAAATAATTAGCAGTTTGCTTGACATATTCTCCGGAGATAGTGAAATTTCGAATGTTGGGTTGATGTTGACGTTGAGGTTGATGCTGAGGAAGTGGATTCTTATGCACGCCCTCAGTCCCCAAGTTCAACTCTCCTGACTCGATCTTTTCGTTGAAGATTTGCTTGAGTCGATGGCACTCGATGGTGGGATGATTGACGAATCTATGGAAATGACAATATTTGGGATCAGTCATTTCTTGTGCTGTAGGCTCTCTCCGTACAGGAGGTAACTTGACAGCGCCATCTTGAATCCATGCTTCCAGGAGCTCTATCACTTCATCCATGGTACAAGGGAAATCAGGAACTTTAGGAAATTCCCTCGGTTGTCGTGGTGCTTTTAGTGCAGGAGCATTAGCTGGGACCCGTGCAGGAGCCTGAGATTGGGCTGGGGCTGCACGTTTTAGTTGTGGGGCCTCAGGAGTAGGCGCCTTCCTCTTAACACCTTCAGTGACAGCATGAACTGAGGGAAGAGAGTTATATTGCTTGTTGACGAGTCGCTTGCTGGCACGTGTCTCACCACGACTTTCTTCAACTTTTACAGGCCTGGGCCTTTCTAGTAACGCAGGTGCAGTAGTGGCGGATCGTTTGGCGGACTTATAGAGCTTGGTGAAATTATTAATATCCAGATTCTCCAATAAGGCCCGATATACTGGTATCATTCCATTGATGCAAAGCTCCACTAACTGCAACTCTGTCACGTTTGGATCATTGCAATCCACTGCACGAGTTCTGAACCTCGTCACATAATCATCTGGATGTTCATTGTTTCGCTGATAAAGTCTTCCCAAATCAGAGAGAGTAAGTTGTTCAGACACAAAGAAATACTTCTTGAGGAAAGCATTAACCATCTGGCTCCAGCTGAGAATGATGTTGGGAGCTAGATTATTATACTAAGTGTACGCCTTTCCCGTCAGAGATTTCGAGAATTCTTTGAGACATACAACTTGATTTCTTTCATGCACCCCCAATGATTCTAGAAAACGAGATATATGTTCCCGAGCATTCCCAATACCGTTATACATTGAAAATGAAGGTGTGACATATCCTTCAGGGAGAGATTCACGTTGAACTTCAATTGGGTATGGAGGTTGATGACGATGAAACAAATCTGAATTCTCCACGCTCTGAGCTTGCAAGAGATTCTGTAAATCTTCACGAGTGACAAAGTTGTGTTGAGAACCCGTGCTTGGCTCACGTGTGGTGTGGACACGAGTGTCTTGATCATCGGAGATAACATGAATCTGAGAAGGACCCGCCCTGTTGGAATAAGCAAGGGGATCTGCACGTGCAAACCCTGGGTTTGTTGGAGGCGTCAGCTTCTCTGAGAGTGTCCTCAAGCAAGTCAACAACTCTAATTGGGTTTTCACCATATCTCAAGATCCACGATGCTAGGTGAGTCTTCAGTACTCCTTGTTTCTCCTGTGCGGGGCCCGAAGAGAAAAGCTTCTGTGCGGCTTGAGATAGGAGTGTAAGGAATGGGAGAGATAGTGGTAGTGGTAGTCCCCACCATATGAGATAAGGGGGACGTGATATTGGATAGGGTAGGCGTGGTGGAACCCACCACATGGGATGACACTCCCAAGGGAGAAGAGGATAAGGTGGACCCTATCTGGGTTGAGGCAGACACGAAATTAGGGTTTCTGGTTGTGATAGGGTTCACGTTTTGAGTGGTGGGGCCAGCAGAGGTGATGGCGCCACTAACTTGGGTATTTGTGACCCCACTTGCAGTAGATGAACTCGTGGGACCACTAGGGATATTTGGAGAATTTGTGTTCTCTGAACTCTGCCTCCTGGTTTCAACCATATTTTCTTACAACCGAGATAATAACCTCCCACTGTGGTCGCCAAATGTTTTAGGTGTAAAACAATAAAGAGAATCTGAGGGGTAAAGTGTGAAGTGTAATGATGTAATAAGAAGTTGTAATGGTATTCGAGAGGTCAAGATCGAACAAGACTCGCCTAAACCAAGAAATGACCGTTCGAGTATTGTTTCAGTTACAAGAAGATGATATAGGGTTGGTTTAGGGAGGGAAGCAGAGAAAGATGAGATCAGAGAATTGCTATAATTTCTGTGATGTTGATGATTAAATTGCTAAAAAAGAATGGATATTCAGTTCTCACTAGATATTGAATACTGAATGAGAAGAGTTAATCAATTATCTATAAGACAGATTGATTATACTTGCACTGAATTAAACTGTTGAACTTGTCTGTTCATGTTGTTGTTTTTAAACTGGTCGAGTGACCTATTTATAGCAATAAAATTCCAACTGATCTCGTAAGAAGTGGAAGAGTGGGAGTGAAGAGTGAGTGGGGTCAGTTGTTAAGAGTCTTGCGCCTAATAATAGGGAAGACTAACAACCCACTACCTTATCCCATCTTTCCAGCAACATTCACACGACTTAGTGTCTTTCCCGTTGAGTGATTGAGCCGTTGCAATCACACGTGCCGTAGACCGCCAAACCAAAACCCTAAAGAATATCCCCCACTTGATTCTCGTAAGATTTGTTAAATATTTGTTAAGTCAAAGATGACTAGGTGCAAGTCGTACTAATTACTGGTAAACTCAGGACTTTGCGATAAGATAGAGATTTAAGCGATAAGATTGTGTATCTCTTTAAGATTTGGTCTAAGGATTGAGCCGGGCAATCACCATTTAAACCAATGAGATAAGTCTAAGGATTGAGCTATGCAACCGCCATTTAGACTGAGAGGATTTCAGCAACTCTCAGTGGCAATAGTCAAGTATATACGATTTTCGATTTGCCATAAATATGAGAAATTGGCTTGTGGCATGTAATACACCAATTCTCTGAGTAATGGAGACATATGAATGTCCAAAATAATATAAGTCATAGCCATGAGACATGATTATGAATTATAGCACTGATTTATAGAAGCAAGTCTATAATCAGGAAAAATAGACGAGTGATGCTAACATAGCGTAGCCATCATCAAGAATGTATAAGCATTGCCAATACAAGACCTAAAGATAGGCCACAATAATAATAATAATCCATGTTGCATAGCATAATAATCCTATTAGTAAGTTAGATATAGGATATAAAAGGATAAGCCATAACATTACGTTAGCTTTAGATTTCTAGACAGTTTGCACGTCGTCCATTCATAAAATCACCCAGGCCAGCCTATATTCGGTAAAATACCTAAATTTTAGTATGTTATAGGGAACTCACAGAGGAAAAACTTTCGTGAAGGAAGCACCCCCTAGTTGTTCACGGATTGGGCTGTAAAAATCGTCCTCAAGGAAATTCGTAATCTGCCAGATTTCCGAATTTGATTAGGAAACTAGAGTATTATGGACTCAATAAAGTCCATAATCCTCTAGGACTTGGATCAGCGGGATCCATAAATAGAGGGGAGGCTAGGGAAAGATATACTTTAGCTCTAAGAGAGCAAGGATAGCCGTGAGAGAGAGGATGGCGACGGGCCTCCATAAATTAGGCGAGGGACAAACATAAGGCCCCCAAGAGTTTAGCCAAGGCACGACCTTAGGCCTCCAAAGGTTTGGCGAAGGTATGGCCGTGGGGCTCCAAAGAGTAAGCTAGGGCATGAATGTGAGCCTCCAAAAACCAAAGCAAGGGATGGCCGTGGGGATCCAAAAACTAGGGCAAGGGATGGCCGTGGGCATCCAAGCACTAAGGGAAGGGGATGGTGTGGGCATCCAAGGAGTAGGCAAGGGAATTGCCGTGGGCCTCCAAGATCTAGGCAAGGAAGATGGCGTGGGCATCCAAAGGCCAAGATAAGCTATTGAACGTGGATATCCAAGGTTTGGGCAAGGGATTTGTCGTGGATACCCAAAGGCCAAAGGCAAGGATGACCGTGGGCATCCAAAGTTAGGCCAAGGGAGTGGCGTGGATATCTAAGGCTAAGCCAAGGTAATGGCGTGGATATCCAAAGGCTAGGCCAAGGTAATGGCGTGGATATCCACGGTTAGGCTAAGGAGATGGCATGGGCATCCAAAGTTTGTGGCGTGCATTGCCTAGGGTTTGGCTCGAGCATGAGCTAGGCTAATGTGCATGCGTAGGTATTTTTACGTATAGGCTAGGGATATGGACCATGCTACTAGGCCAGGGTCGTGAGATATCAAAACATGGCTAATGGCAACCAAAATATCTTATCCCTATTGTAAAAATAAATTCATACCTTGTCTCGAGCTATTCCAGGATGTCAGAAATTGATGCAAAATTACTCATGTGACCTCCTCGCCAAAAACCACCATCAACACATGTAACCTTGGTAACCGGATCACGTTCTTGTCTATTCTACGGTCCTTCTTTTCTGATATAAGGTCATTCAAGAACTGATACGTTACACACAGGAAGCAAAGCACGGCTGCACTCGGTGTTGTAAGACCTAGTTAGCTCCAGTTGTATAAGTTTCTTAAGTGATTCTTTTTACAACTGAGGTAAAGACAAATTGGGCATAGTTTACTCGGTTTACTTGTCGGCCCCCGCTTGTAAGTAGATTTCCGTATGACCTGGAGTAATCCGAAAGAAGTCACTTTGTGTATGTCAAACTGATAGAGGACAGTTCAAACGTACAGTTGGTAATTAAGGTTGTAAAGCCGAAATTATTGACACAAGCCTTTAACAGCGGTTAAAGCAACTCCTAGGCCTGTAACGGACGTCAGCTGGGGGAATCAAGTGTGTGACGATCTGTGGGGGGTCTAGAGACGTAAGAAGTGCGACAGTAGCCAGTTCGCTTGGAGGGTGGAATTGGTCTCTGCTACATCCCAGATCGAAGTCTTATAGTAGGCTAGTGTTTGTAGACAGTTTGTACTGTGCGGTGTTCAATCTGGACGAGGTCCCGAGGTTTTTCTACAGGTTGTAGTTTCCTCGTTAAAAAAATCTCTGGTGTCTTGTGTGCTTTACTTTCCGCATTATATTATCTGATTATATAATTAAAGCAAACACAAGAAGTACATTATTAATAAATCTGATCGTTGTCCTCAATCCATCCAGTGGATTTACCAAGACCCTGTCTTGCATCAGACTGATCACTTGTGATCCAAACTCAGGTTAACAGATTTGGATATTGATTTTGAGATCGTCCAGATCTGATCATAAGACTCACGAGCCCAAACGAAAAGTTGGTAGTATTTCGGTACCCCTGTTTTTTCATAAGCAGAACCACTAACCCCCCTGATGCAACTGTTTTTCTGCAAGTTCTTGATCCCTGTATTACAGATGAGGAGAATAACTTCTTAACTCAAATCTCAACTAATGAGGAGATAAGAACCATAGTATGGCAGATGCAACCATGGTCATCACCAGGACCTGATGGCTATCCACCAGGTTTCTGCCAGAAAATGTGGGACATAGTTGGCAATGACACTATTAAAATGGTACAAGCTTTCTTTAACTCAGGCTATCTACTTAAGCAAATGAACCATAGTTTCATATCCTTAATACCTAAGAATAGCAGTCCCAAACATGCCTCATAGTATAGACCAATTAGTTTGAGTAATGTGAGCTATAAAATCATAGCAAAATTTTTGCCCAGTAGACTTAAAACAGTAATGAACAAGTTCATAAGCCTTTATCAGGCAGCTTTTTTGTCCTCTAGGCAGATAACAGACAACATAGTCATAGCACATGAGATTGTTGATACAATGACTAAGTGTAAGGTTATGAAGGACTGATGGCAGTTAAGTTAGATATGTCGAAAGCTTTTGATAGGATAGAGTGGAATTTCTTGATTGCTATTCTTAAACAGTTAGGATTTAATGAGCAATGGTGTCAAATGATTGAACAATGCATCTCTACTGTCTCAGCTTCTGTGTTATTGAATGGTTCTCCAGGAGAAGTTTTTTACCCAACTAGGGGTTTAAGACAATGTTGTCCCCTGTCTCCTTATCTGTTTATACTTTGTATGGATGTGCTATCGAGAATGTTGATTAAGGCTGGGAGCAAAGGTGAAATCCAAGGAATTAGAGTCACTAAAACTGCTCCTTCTGTTAGTCATTTGTTTTTTGCAGATGACTGCCTAGTTTTTGCAAAAGCGACAGTCAAAGGAGCTAGGAGTTTGGAGGGCATGCTACAAACCTTTAGTAAGTATTCTGGGCAAGCAATTAACTTTGTCAAAAGTGGGTTGGCTTTTAGCCCTAAAACTGATCCTAGTACTAAGAATCAAATTTCCAGCATTCTTAATATTAAAAGACTAGGATTACAGGATAAATACCTTGGAGTGCCTTTACCCATTCAGAAAAACAAAATGGAGACATTTGGTCATTTGATTGAAGGGTTCAACTGCAGGCTAGATAGCTGGAAAAGCAAGTACCTAAAACAGTCAGGAAGAACTGTGTTAACACAGTCAGTACTTGGATCTCTGGCATCCCATCACTTGGCAGTGTTTCCAATACCAAAGAACATGACGGATAGGCTGGATGACATACAAAAGAGGTTTTGGTGGAGTAAAAAATGTGAGGGTAGGAAGCAGTACCTAAAGAAATGAGAGCATATCACTACACCTACAACCTTAGGGGGTTTAGGAATTAAGCAAACATAGCACTTAAATACTGCACTGTTAACCAAGTTAGCATGGAGAATGGTTGTAGAACCAGATGCATTTTGGGATATTATACTTAGGCATAAGTACTTTTCTGATGGTAGGGTCTTTCACCACATAGATGATTCTAAGGGCTCATGGGTTTGGAAGGGTGTCTGTAGAGGGTTAAAAATTATTAAAGAAAATTACTGTTGGGAGGTAGGGGATGGTACAAAAATTAGCATTTGGGGTGATAAGTGGATACCATCCATGAGTGATCCACTTGATGCCACTTTCAGGTCCATAAACATGCGCACTGTGAACCGACTTATGGTACCAGGTGAGAAAAAATGGGATGTCAGTGTGTTAAATGCACTATTTGATGAAAATACTGTTAGGAAAATTACTGAAATCAGGATACCAATTGCTGGAGAGGATAGGATCACATGGATACCTAATGAGAATGGTTTGTTTACTGTTAAATTGCTTATAAAGTGGTTACTAACCCTATGCATGAGTTGTTGCAGGTAAATTTCTCATGGAAAAGATTCTGAAAACTAAAACTGCCACCTAAGATTAAGCATTTCTTGTGGAAGTGCATCCATAACTGTTTGTCAGTAAGAGGAAGGTTGTCAAAACATGTTAGTAGTATTTTTGGAGAGTGTCCTTTGTGTAAAAAAAATGATATTGAATCTGTACAACATCTATTAATTGATTGTCAGGTTACTAGGTCTATGGAATGCTCTTGACACTAACATTGCATGCAATATAGGTGGTCTGGTTTTGAAAGACTGGGTAGCCAGTTGGCTAGGGGATGGTAGCAATGGTATTGTAATGGATGATAATGTAACAATTACTGCAGGTTTTATACTCTGACATGTCTGGAAATTTCAATGCAAGGTTGTGCATGAAAATGCAAAGTTAAATTTGCATAGTATGGGATTGCTGGTGAAACAGGAAATTAGTGAATGGAAAACCAATTGTAGAACATCTAACACCTGTAATAATAGGGTGCCAAACAGTGAACCAACACAATCCTGGAAACCTCCTGACTGTGGCTTTAGTAAAGTCAATTTTGATGCAAGTTTTATGAAAACGAATAAATCTATGGGTAGTGGTCTCATAATGTTTTCTGATGCAGGGGAATGCTGCGGAGCTGTATGCAAATCAGGAGTGGGCCAAAATGAGGAACAACCGGAGGCTATAGCGGCGTCGGAGGCAATAAAATGGGCTAAAGGGAAGCAAGTGGAAAGGCTGCATCTTGAAGGAGATTTCCAGAATGTTGTTAAAGCCATCAACGAGGTTCCAGGAGTAGTTAAATGGACGAATAATACAGTTATACTGTAGGTTCTTGTTAGAGTCTTTTGTTATTTGGAAATGCACTTATGTGCCTAGAAGTGTCAATGATTTAGCAGATAAGTTAGCTAAGGAAGGCGGAAAAGGATGTAATGCAATCTTTTCTACTAGTTTTCCTGCATGGTTACAAACTCTCATTAGAGAGCAACAATATGTAGCTATTTTTTAATTTTTAATAAATTCCCTTTTCCTATTAAAAAAAAACATGATTATAACATTATTAACACTAATCACAAAATTAAACACTAATAATGTAAGGATAGATTAGTACCAAAAATATATTTTGTCCAAGTGGAGAGGTCCAATGATTTTTGGAGAGGTCCAAAAACACGGTTCCAAACAAAATCACCTTCTCAATTCTCGTAGACCATGTTCCTCATTTTGCAATACAAATTTCATTGGTCTCTCTTCTCTTGAGACCTAAAAACATCAGGGACCCAAAACTGTATGTACCCGACAGTAGAATTTAAGATGAATAGTCAGCACAAACAATTGGCTAAACAGTTCCCTC
>JAJJMA010207827.1:0-21947 GCA_023529015.1 Papaver nudicaule | reverse complement strand
TGTCCGTCCATAGGACTTGAATAGCAAGTTTCCAAGTGCAAGGCAAGAGGCCAGGTTCTCACCTCAGAAGCCTAACTTCCTAAGCTGAATGTTTCCTACCACAACCGAAAAAATTCGAAACATCTGAAATTAGAAATTGAATTTACTTCAGCGATTCCTTTGTTTCCCTCTAGATGATGAAATCTCTGTAAGAACTAGAGTAACCTCCCAAAGAATACATTAAAGGTGACATTGGTGGAACACTGGGATGAAAAGAGATGAAAGTTCTGAGACGAAACTAAGTTAAGATGAATAGGAAGGTTAGATAGAACCTACAAGCTCTTAACAGAATCATGAAATTTGGTTTTATTCCGTTCCCTGATTAGAGTAATAAGATCTTTACAGCTTTTTGACGCTTGGGGGTGTTCCGATGCGAAAGGATTCCAATATGAAGGGTACACAAGAAGATTATCCTTTATTCTCCATTGTTTTCTTCCAAGGAGCATGTGATAAAAGAGGAGAAGTTTATGATCAACACAGAAGGAATAATTTGAGCCAAAGATTTTTCTATATATAATTATTCCTTGACATCTGAAAAGCTTTCTTTGGAATAAGGATGTCCGAGATGAAAAGCTTGATTGGACATGAATTTAGTATCTATATGTAGGATGAGTACGATTATGGGTCGGCTCATACGACGAAAGAATCATTTAGATAATCAACCCAACTTTTGCATTTAGTGCATAGCAAAGAAAGCACCTCTTGGATCAAGATACCTAGCTCCCTAAAATGCTTTGTACCTAAATTAAATGTTAGTAGGGAAAACTGAAAGAGTAGAAATAAAGGGATCAAATAAGAGAAACAAGATTTGTCCAACGTCCATATTTCCTTGTATGTTCAATATTGTAGGTAATTAATTCTAGTGAATAAAATTTAAGTTAATGCCTAGCATTGTCCCGAGACTAATAAGAGGTGTGATCTAGTGTATCAGGATGATTCAATGCTTCTCAGATCAAGTATCCGAGCTGAAAATGATCTTGTGTACCTCCCCAAAGTCGAGTTCAACTAAAGCGGAAATTGCTATAGGTGATCGGGTCGACGCTACTTCCAATGCCTTCACTTTTCCTACTCCGGCTCCAACTCCAACCCCAACGCCCATCTCTTCCTTAACTCCCGATGCTCTTCGCCAGATAGTTCAGGATCTTTCGCCAACCGAGAATTCAGGTCAGTCTAATTCTCTTGGTGTCAATTTTACTCGATTCGTAGTTTCAAGCCATCTAATCATAAGGCTAGTCGCCTTTATAGTTGACTCATCTTCATCCTTGTGCAACCCTAATGTGGTTCGACCAGGGTTCTAAAAGTTCTCACCATTGTTAAGAGGAACTTCGTTCTTCAGTTCCTGCTCAAAGTTGTGAACAATCTTATTTCAACCGGAAAACCTATTTACAATAACTCTATTTTGTTATTCTCGGATGGTTGCATTGTGCAGGACCATATAACTGGGAAGGTGATCGGGAGGGGGCATTCGACGATTTCTTCTAATGGATAATTCCTCTTTTTGAACTTGTAGTATTTGTTCTTTGTTACTAACAAATACTAGTCTAATTAAGTCTGGGGCCTTGAAATTTAGGTTAACCACCTCGCATTCAATCACACTTTTGTTGGTGCTTTATTTTGAGAATTTAGAAGGAAAGATTTGAAGGTAGAAAATCAATTGATCTTTTTTTCCTGTACTACCTTTGCACTCGGTAAAGATCTTCTTTACCATTTGTTCTAGTTTCTCCATGTTAAATATGCTCATGTTGGTAGTCAAGACAATATATCCATATTAATGACATACTATAGTTGAGACTGTAGTGCCGTAGAGTGATAAATTAGAAAAAAAAAAAGAAGAAGGTAGTAATACGTCTGTTATATGGAGATAGCCAATTAGTTTATACCTAAACACAGGCAAACAGATGGCTTGAGGCTGCAATGATGACAATATTAAGAGCTGCTCTTGTGGGAGTTGAAGATGATCAGAACGGGAGTACGCAAATGATGATGGTGAACGTTTCATTGGAAATCGAAGACATAACATGGAAGAAGATATGAATCGGGACAAGCTATAATGGCCATGTGCTGATACTTGTCTAAAAACTATAGGGGTTTCGTACGGAAACTAGGATTTGGAATTTTCTTTCTATAGTAATATATAGGCAGTTGTCTACTTGTTGGCTGAAGCAGCCAAGAAGAAAGAAGAAGACAGATTCAGAACCCTCATTAGTATAAAATCTCCACTATTCTTTTATTTTTCTTTAGGAAACCTCTTTTATAAGAAGAGGTGTACTACCTACAAGCCAAGGTAGCTAGAAAAAGAAAGAAAGAAAAATTCCTCCAACTGTTGCAAGTGGGATTCGTACCACGGACTTCTTTATGCATGTCCAAGATAGGTTTCTCTGCCAAGGATGTTTCAGCCAAGTAATTTTTTTTTTTTTTGGCAGTTTTTTTGGAATCTTTTTTTTTTTGGCAGTTCTAAGCCTGTATTGGTTGCACTGAAATGCATAAAACACAGTTAGTTGGCTTTGGGGGGTACCAATTTATACTATCTTTACAAATTGTTAATAAGAATTAAATACATTCCATAACTCCTGCATGTCTTAGTACTTTAGACAACATAATTGTTTTTAAGTAGGATTCTGTAATAGTAAGAGATTTGAAAGAAGTTATCAGTCAAACTTATAACACATAAAGAAGAAACCTACAGTTCAGGGTAAGTTCACTTTCTTTATATTTTTGACATTATATAGTTTTATTTGCATCATATATACCATGACCTAGTGTGCAATGGCATATGAAGGTACATATATTTATTTGCCTAGCCGTTACCTAGTTCTGTTATTATCCAATTTTAGTACTCATCTTTGCTTTATGTTTTTATTCGTTGCTATTACCTTTAATAAATATATTAGAAGGCCATAAAATACCGAGGCATCATTCTTATACTCGTTACTGAAAATACACAGTGCAGCACTTTGTTTTACTTGTGTGATTAATGGAGTATGTCATTTTGCATTTAGGCTGGAAGAGAAACTTTCCAATTTGGAATCTGAGAACCAAGTCCTCCGTCAGCAGGCACTATCCATGACAGCCAATAATAAGTTCCTTTCGGTGCGCTCTAAATCTAGTATTCAGGTACTCAAAATAACTAAAGAAATTTGATGGACTTTTCTTTTTTTGTTTCTCTTGATCATTTGGTTGATGTTCCTGTATTCTGATAACAGAGGAGTAGTGACAGTGGTCATATCGCCGGTACTGATGCAAAGACACCTCCAGTAAGTTGAATCTATCTCAAGATTATACTATGTCTGGGTTCTTTGTCGTAATTATATGCATTAATCATAATTCAAAATATCTTAGGAAACGAACAGTGTGATAACCCCGAGGGAATCATCTGAAGTCGAAGAGAAGCCACAGAAATCCCTTAACGAGAAACAGCAGGAGAATCAGGACTTGCTTATAAGGTGTATTGCACAACATCTAGGATTCACAGGGAGCAGACCAATCGCTGCATGTATCATATACAAGTGTCTTCTCCAGTGGAGGTCATTTGAGGTCGAACGCACTAGTGTCTTTGACAGGATAATTCAAACAATTGGGCATGCTATCGAGGTTTGAACTGTTTGACTACAGATGTTTGTTCTGTCTTCTAGTCTAGAAGCCTTGAAATGATGAAAAGAAAGGGGTTCTGTTTTTTTTTAACCAGAAGAAGGCGCTTATTTTGAATGTAATGTCAATTTTGTGGATTGCAGACCCAGGAGAACAATGATATTCTAGCCTATTGGCTGTCCAATGCATCAACACTATTGTTACTACTACAGCGTACATTAAAAGCGAGTGGTGCCGCTGGCATGGCTCCGCAACGTCGTCGATCATCATCAGCAACACTATTTGGAAGGATGACTCAGGTGAGTTAGAGTTTCATTTTGTATCTCAAGCTATACTTCTTTAAATTTTAAGGCGAATCCTATCCGAAACTTATGTTTTCCATATGCCTTTCCTTTTAGAGTTTCCGTGGAGCTCCCCAAGGCGTTAATATGTCCTTGATCAATGGTGGACTGATTGGTGGAGCTGACACAATGCGACAAGTTGAAGCCAAATACCCTGCTTTACTTTTCAAACAGCAACTTACTGCCTATGTAGAAAAAATATATGGTATGATCCGTGATAATCTGAAGAAAGAGATCTCCCCATTGCTTGGGTTGTGCATTCAGGTATTGTCTGTTAATAATGATAGTTTGCTAGTGATAGTGGTGGAAAGTGTGAGATTTTTTTTTTTTTCTTATTCTCATTTCATTCGTACCATTGTGCAAAATGCGTGAATGTTGAAGGCGCCTAGAACGTCGAGAGCAAGCTTGGTCAAGGGATCATCACGTTCAAATGCAAATAGTGCAGCTCAGCAAGCTTTAATTGCTCACTGGCAGGGGATTGTAAAGAGCCTCGGAAATTTCTTGAGTACATTGAAAGTTAATCACGTAAGTTGGCTTTCCCTTGTTTGTTCCTTAAGCTTTTATTTCAGACTTCATTCCCTAAAATCTTTCTCTGAGTGCATCTGCAAGATTACTCATTAATCTGTCTTCTTTGATTTATGAACTTGTCTTTGTGGTATTTCAGTTCTTCTATACTTGTATAAGCCTAATATCCCTTTACATGCCCCCAATATACTCAGGTACCCCCGTTTTTGGTTCGTAAGGTGTTCACACAAATATTTTCTTTCATAAATGTGCAATTATTTAACAGGTCTGTCGTTAAACACTTCATTTGTTTGGATGTCTTTAATACTTCAACTGTGTGAATTTTTTACTAAAATGGTTCTTTCTTTCTGTTTGCAGCCTCCTGTTAAGGCGAGAGTGTTGCTCGTTTAGTAATGGTGAATATGTTAAGGCTGGGTTGGCAGAACTAGAACATTGGTGCTATAAAGCAACTGATGAAGTATATCTCAAGTTTAATGCCATCTCACAGATTTTACTTGTGGTTTTATTTTCTTGAGTAATCACAAGGAGATTTTATGTTCAGTATGCAGGTTCAGCGTGGGATGAGCTCAAGCATATAAGACAGGCTATAGGGTTCCTGGTACTGTTTTCCTTCTAGCCTCATCTGAATCCTTTTGCTGCCTATTTTGTATCTGAAATTATAAACAGGAACGAAAATTTGTCAAAGTGATCAACAAGTAAGCGTCTTGATGTATAATATTACCTGTTTTAGGTCATACATCAAAAGCCAAAGAAGACGCTGGATGAAATAAGTCACGACCTATGCCCGGTTAGTCTCTTTTTGTGGGTGAATTCAAATATTTATATAATGTTCTTTATGAATAAAGTACAAGCTAACACATTTGACAAAGTTATAATTTTACATAGATACAAGATCCTGAAAAAGTTAAAGTTTATGCTGGCTACGGAATGTTTATTTCCTGCTTTGCTTTTTCGATTATAATTTTGCATCTATATTCTTCGTTTTTCCATCCAACAGGTGCTCAGCATACAGCAACTTTACAGGATCAGTACAATGTATTGGGATGACAAGTATGGCACTCATAGTGTTTCATCGGATGTAAGTTATTATGGATGCCATTACCCAATCTAGATTTGGATCCACATCATCATTTCATGTGCTATGATTATATTTTAATCCACCATGGCTACCTCATAGATAGAACTGACAATTGTCACTTCTATCATACAATGTCTCTTTACTAGGTTATATCCAACATGAGGGTTTTGATGACTGAAGATTCAAACAACGCTGTCAGCAATTCTTTTCTGTTAGATGATGATTCAAGGTCAGACAATAAAGTTAAACCATCATATGATGTTCATAAGACTATAATTTTTCTTATAACTTGTCTTTAACATGAGCCAACAAAACCACCCCTTCCTGGTTAACGTTGTGTACTTTTGGGGCAAATGATTGTGAGCCAACTTCAACTTTGATCCAATGACGTAGTGATTACTAAAACCTTTTCACCTCATGATCTCGCAGCATACCGTTCTCGGTTGATGACATATCAAAGTCGATGGAACAGATCGATATTTCTGATGTTGAACCACCACCTCTCATTCGTGAGAATGCAGGTTTCATGTTCTTATTGCCGCGTGTCGAGTAATGGATTTCCACATGATGCGTTCGCGTGAAATGATTCTTAGTACAGTAGCACATTTACTTCTTGGTGTATAGTTCCTTAGATCACAAGTTTGCAATAGTTGACATTCTCTAGTGATGGTAATCCCCTCTTGTTCGATGACATATCAGCGCGTATTTGACGTTTCCGTTCCTGCACCAAACCTACGGTTTTTTTCTTTCTTTTTAGTTCATTCACAATAATTGAATGTCCAAGGGAACACTGGTCACCCCGGGATAGTAGATTCTTTCTTTTCTGTTGCAGTGATACATTCTTGTAGCCTTTATTTACCCTGCATGGTAATTCTCAGTGTAACTCCAAGATCTTGTAAAGTTCTCGCCTTTTTCAAGTGCGGCCGAATGTTGGTTGAAGTAAACCGTTTCTCTAACATATCTTCAATTTCCTGTATACATGAACAGATTGGAATCTATACATGTTAGGTCATGGGTTCTCCATGAGGGATGAGAATAACTAAAAATCTCTTATCGAAGCATCTGTATTATATGAAAATTCTTACATTCAAAGGGGACATTTTCTGATATGTTGATCTTATATTTACTTGCCTGACTGGTACGAGAGAGAGGGAGTGAGGTATTGTGCGTTCTCAAAAGTTTTAATTATCGATCTTCTACTTTAACAGCAGGCAGGAAATGATCCCCATCAGGGCCGTCTTACAGTTAGGGATGCTCTAGGCGAACCAAAAAACTGGGGCTTTCTATATGAAGGTTTTTTTTCTGTTTCGGTAGCAGTGTCTAATATTTATCTTATGATGTTGCCAAACAACTGTTTAAATCAATACATTAGATATTCAATATATTGAATATGCGTCTTAGATAGCAGCCATTTATATTGGTTAAGAAATTTAATACTCTATTATACTAACGAACCCAAGATTTCAAATCACCAGTACTAGAGTTTTGAAAGAGACGCGTTTGAAGGCCGCCCAAAATTTTGTGACATTTTTACTGATTTTAAGATGCGCAACTGCTCACGGTATAGTGGTAGAGGCTTCGGTTGGAAACATGAGGTTTGATTGTTCAATCCCTTCCAAAACAAACCATTTAGTGTTGTAGGGCTTATGACCCATGGATGTGCGGTTCAACTAGAGTATTAGGGTTTTCCCCTTTAATTGTATATAAAAGATACTACATCTATGTAATGACACATATTTATCAATGAGATATTCTCCTTCCCATCTATTATACTCCTTTACGTTATCATGCACGAGGTTTTAACCCTAGCTGTCGCCGATTGTTTTTCTCAAAGCTTTACCGCAAAGCTAAGTTGAACTTGTATTTTTTTTTATGCGTTGTTTTTGGCACTTCACGTTTTTTGTTGGCACTGCAACCCATGACAAAATAGGGTCATCAAAACCCAAAACCAAAAACCTTTTATAAAATGGACAGTTTTACCCTTTAAATTTAGTTTAGTGTTAGTGTTTGATTATCATCAGATTAGTGGTAATCATGATTATCATAATCTATATAGTTAAGTTAATAAAAAAATTTGAGAGAATAAATCTGTTTTCATCGATCCTACAAATCATTTAGAGAGAAAGAAGGAGAGGAAAAAAAAAACAAAGAAGGAGAGGAAAAAATCTCAAAGTTTTGATTCACTCAACCAAAATGAGTGATTCAAACATCGATTTCGAGCTACCGGAGACTCCAATAGATTACAACAACAAAATCTACTGTCCAAACGAAGATTTTTGTGATTGTTGTGATTTGGGCGGCTCTGTTTACGCCTTGGTTTGGCCTCAGAATTGAGGCGTAAACAAAGTTTACGCCTCAAGATTCTTCCTAAGTGAGGCGTAAAAAGTTGAATTTGGGGAAACTGAGCCGTACACTCAATTTACGCCTTGGACGACAACCTGCCATTGAGACGTAAGTTGCATGGCAATCTTAAATGCACTATTTATGTCCCAGCTGGTGAGGCGTAAAAATTTTATTTACGCCTTGAGTTTTGTGTTTACGCCTCAATATTTCTTGACACATTTTTAATATACGCCTTGGTTATTGAACCGTAGAAATAGGTTTTTCGTTAAATACTTTTAAGTGTTATTTACGCCTCAATTTCACAGTTTACGCCTTGGTTTAGTAGGCGTAAAACATTCTTTTACGGCTTGGTTTTGATGTTTACGGTTCAAATTTTTGTGAGCACATTCCAAAATGTTTACGCCTGCGTAAAACATTCTAGGGCAAAACTAGGGCATCTTTTACGGCTTGGTTGCAAGGCGTAAAAACTTTTACGCCTTATTTCATGAAGAATCACAAGCCGTAAAAACGTGTTTACGCCTCAATTCAGTATGAAATCCAAACCGTAAAACCAACTGAGGGAAAAAAAAAACAGCCCCAAATCGATGATTCTAACCTAAAAAAACAATGAAAACATGATTGAAAACATGGGGTTTGTTCAGAATTAGTACATGAGACGCATATTGGGGTCTTTAGACTGATTAGAGGCCAAATCAGCGGGACGCCTCAAACGAAGAAGGTTTGAAACTGTTTGAGAAGGGGAATAGAATTTGAACCGTAAAACGGTTTTTGTTCTAGGAGAAGGAGAGGGATATATGGGTAGAGGATAAGGTTAATTAGTTTTAGTTTTTGTTTTTGGATTAGGGTTATAAAACTAGGGTTATTAGTTAAGATTTATGGGTATTTTAATCTGTAAGGGTAACTTAGACTTTTCTTACCTATTTATACATCCCTTATTGTAGAGGGTAAAACCCCTCGGGACACGTGTCTCGCATCCAGGAAGCCTAACCATGACAAGGGGACCGAAAGCGAAGCCTCGGACTAGATCAGAGGAAGAAAAGCCATAAGAAGACGAAGTAAAGACCCGGAAGGAAAGGATTCGGACCACGCCAAGAGACCGAAGCCCCAGAATTAACCTCGGAGTGCCACCGAATAAACCGCCTTACTCGACAAGGACTGACACCCCCACGATTGATTCTCTTGTCTTTATTAGCTGTAAACCACCCAAGCTCAGCCTATATAAGGCGAGCTTGGAAAACATTGTAAGGGTTGGATTCTTTCTGGGTAGAACCTAAGCGGCAAGAGTGGGATTAGGTCTGTATCTCCTCTGGTTCCTTAGGGTTATATTCCGTGTAATCACAACATTGAAATACAGATAAATCTTTATACACATTAGCCTTTGCTTTATACATTTAATCTTGAATTATGGTTGTTCTGTTATCTTCGGTATCGTTCTTATGGTCCTCGCACCATTGAATCTCGTTTAAAGTTACTGTATGTATGAGTAGATCTGATGGATTGGGCACCTTATGAGCCTATGCAGATTTTCTACTCGTACAGTTTGGCGCTAGAAACAGGGAGTGATTAAAACAACTTAGGGTTTGCCTGTGATTTTTCGGGTTTTCAAATTTTAGGCATATTTTCTTGTCTTTTCAAAAGATCTTTCAAAAGCTTGTTTTTCGAAAAGAAGCTCCTGTACCTTAAATCGTCTAAAGAACCTTAAAGGCTTTAGTATGTTTAAGGGTTTTTTGGAGCACAGCATCAGATGGCAAAGTCATCCATTAAGAGTTTCAAAACCTTAGCAAGGCAAAATTAGCATAGAAACGCTAATTAACTTCCAAACCTAAATACTTTTCGAAGCGGCGGCTAGCAATCCGAAAATAACTGAAAAAGTATATGCAAACTTATTTTAGGGTTTCCAATTATATACCATGTCTAGAAATAAGACTTTTAGTGAACCATCGGGAAAAATGTTTTATCCAGATGGGTTCCGAAGAAACATAAAGGAAGCAAACATGACACGAGGAACTCACACAATAAAACCATCATGGCATGTGGATCCACCTAACGAACATAATACGCTGTAATAGCCGCAACGAACTGCTCGGGCGGAAAAAGAATATTTAACTATGGGAAGTAGCCAATAGCAGCTCAAAAATTATATCTAGGATCACGCAAAAATTTCACATAACAAAACCGAGGGAACGTATTCATAAGCCCAACTGATAGAATCACCCAAATACAATCGATTAGCGAACCGACACCAAGGATTGGGGTACAGGGACTCGCTATGAATAAACAACTGGGGACCCAAAGGGCCGAATCACTCAGAAAAAGGTCCGAGGAACATCAGACGAGGGATCCGAAGAAAGAAGAATATTAACAGATTCACCAGAGGAAACCTCGAATCACACACTAGTAGCCATAACACTAAATCAAGAGCTAAAAAGGAAAAATAAAATATCATTCCGGGGAACATACGGGCAAATACTCACTTAAACCTTCGGGAAGTTATATCTATGGATTTAGTGTAACACGCCCATGCGCACACAACGTTTTCATTCGGTGCCGACAAAATAGCGAAGCAATAAAATAACAAAGGTAAACAAACTAACAAAGGTCTTCATTCGGGAAAACTCACTCGGAACATGCAGTAAAATTCATAAAACAAGACGGCAACGAGCAAAGTACATAGCGTAATAAGATACTACGAATAAATAACACCTCACCCTCTCCTATTCCTACGCCTACTCCGAAGTCGTCCTGCCACTGTACTCCGATCTTCGTCAAAGCCCTCGAGCAATTCCACGTCAATAACTGGTACACCGGCAGGGATAATGGCAGCATCCTCCTCCAAGAAAACCATCTCTGGAGTAACATCTTCATCAACCACTGCTGGTTCATCGATCGGGGGAACAGGAACAAAAGTGGAAGCAGACGGGCCTACATCGTTAAACCCCTCTTTTACTTCAACCTTTACACTCATTCTATCATCATGAAAGGCGAGATCCTCCTTTAGCATCAGCAAAATCTCTTCACTATGGCGGCGAAAAAATGATCTCGTTTCATACATACGACAGTCATAGGGTGGACCGCCATCTTCCGTCATCCTCTGCTCCCTTCTTCTCTCATCACTTTCAATAAGATTACCAAACAGGCGGATCACTTTGTCAGGGTTACTTTCCCTTCTAGAAGAACTAGCATTAGTGAAATCGGCTTCCATTTCCATTATCATTCGAATCTGCTCTCTCCGGTTTCTTGGGTCCACCCTATTGTTTACTTCATCCATAGGCGCTTTTCCTCTATCAGCCATCTCTTCGGGTGGGAGGAAAAGAGAGAAAAGAACATGAAAACCAGAAATCAAACAAGCGGATACTGATAAGAGCAAAGGATTACTTCACCTTTTATAATAAGTTCAAAAGAGCCACCTAATCGTCGAGTCCAATCAAGAGACAGACGTTACAATTTTTGATTCCCTTGAATAACACACCAATACTTCAAGATGCCATAACTATACATTACCCAATAAAGTAACCGCACCTTTTGCAAATCCCCACGTTACCATTCAAATTCTAAACAGTAGAGAAAACCGACTGATGGTGCCATCTAAAAACTGCTAAATCCACGTGTGGCAACCTCAACATCAGGGAGTCGTTAAAACCAAAATAATCTTAAAAATATACGGTACCAAAGGTAAAATAAGCAAGTAGCAAAGCAACGAAGTACCAGCGAGGGCGAAGCCTACAACAACGTAAAGGCATCAGCAACAACAAGGTCAAAAGTTGGAATGTCATTAGGCAGAAAACAGGCAACATGAACTATGCAGGGTACTGTCTTCGGTCACCATACCAGAATCTCAGATAAAAGCGTAAGAGAATTCATAACCGAAGCAGCAAGAAAAGCAAGCAACAGATTCAATCAACACCCTAGCAACGGAGAGCAGTTTTTTCATAACTACCACTAAGACTCCGAAGTAACAGCGGAAAATTGAACAAAGGCAGGAATATTTAAACGAGAACCTATCTGGGTTGGAATGGAAACAATTCAAGAGTCCCACGAAGGCCAGAAACCAAAAGCCCCAGCAGCAGGGAAGCACATAAAACACCTCGCCCAAGAAAGAGATTCCTCATATAGGCAATGATTCAGGGAAAGATTAAAATGATAATTGTATTCTTTGAACGCAGCTTCAACCAAAATCAAGCTCTAATTCATGACAGGACGAGTAAAAGCGTCTTACTTGGCAAGATGAAACTTCGAAGGCAACAACTTCGAAGCTAAAAAGGCTGTAAACGCCGAGGCAAAAAACGCCATCGAACTAAATAGGCTGTAAACGCCGAGGCAAAAAACGCCATCGAACTAAATAGGCTGTAAACGCCGAGGCAAAAAAAAACGCCATCGAATAAAAAGACCTCGCTTAGCAGGCACAGAGCTGATGCACATGTAAGTCGTAAGGGCCCTACGAGTTATATGGCACGGTCCTCTACCCACAAGACACCCCGTTAGCGGTGGGCACCTTGAATCAAGGCTACATAAGACGATGATACAATCGTACCCACTACCAAACGACCACGAGGACTTCACGTCCTCGGACGTCGAGGGGACGATAATTGGGATTAACATCTACCTATAGAGGAAGATGGAACCCCGAGGCAGCTGCCTCGCTCTGGAAACAAGGAGCGAAGTACGCAGTCGAGGGACCTCTCTAAAAAACTGAGCCTCAGAGGGGGGCTGTTAAAGATTCGAAGGGGTCGAACTTTAGGCCGCGATAAGAGAAAAGTGCCATGTCTGAGCTCCAGCCTTGACCGGCACTCCCCCATTGAGTTACTTTATTATTGAGAAACGGGGCGTCCATTTTAGCGCTCTTACATCTACTTAGGCTAAAGGTTATCGGGGCACTATCATGCCCTCTAGGAAGATAAGCAAATATCTTCGACACCTACCTAATATGTTAAGACAAGGCTGACGCTCGCGACATCAATAGCCAGTGTTTTGCTTGAAACCAGTGCGAGTAACTTAAAGCCTTTGGGAAGGGTGATCCGTACGCCCCCACCAGCTTGGTCACTTTCTCCTACATCGAAGTAAGCCCCGAAGTTGCACCTCGAGAAGCTATAAGAGCCATTTACAAACAATAGCCTTCAAGCCAGAGTAAATAAATAGTAAACCAAAAAGCAATGGTAACGAAGAACAGAATAGCATCAGGGGATGAAGAAAAACAACAAATAAACAAAAATGATATCCAGCACACAAAAAGTAGCAAACGGGAAATCAAAGTTGGAAGAGGGAACACACTCCCTATCTTACAAATCATTCCACACAGTATCATCAGAATTACAAAAATACCCTAGGGATTCTCTCGGGGCGAAACCACAGGTTCACTACCCTTATCAGAGGCATCAATGAAACCCACCTCCTTCGGCTTATTGCCAAAAAACTCGTCGTCCATCTTCGGCCTCTCATCATCACTTCCATCACCTTCTGGCCTCCCACTGATGATTCCATCAGCTGTACTTAACCCCTGGGGATCAAAATCATCACCCTCCTTTTGCTCCAAATTAACAGATTCATAACCTTTAATCCCCAACCCATCATCAACATCGTTATTCGCTTCTTGGAAATTCTCTGCCAGCCTCGCCTTTTGCAATTCGGCAATTACTAACTCAACATCATCGGACGAAACAAGATCTTTATCAGACTCCAGCAAAGCGTCAGGATCGTTCAAACCGTCATGATAATAGGGTGGTTGAATACCCAAATTCCTAAACAGATATCGACCATGTTCACGGCTAAACAAAGCAGTGCGCTCCACCTCCCCTTGGATATGGGTTTTAAGTTGTAAAGCCTCTTTGTTTAAAGAAGAAATCTTGACATCCTTTTCCTCGCACAAACCACGAGATAGGCGTAGTTCCTCATCAAGTTTTGAAGCTCGCTCTCTCTGAACGTCAGCATCTCGTAAAAAGCTATCCCGCTCGGATGAGGCAACCTCAAAGCATTTTTCAAGCCCCTTCACATTTTCCGTAAGACTACTCTTCTCTTTTCGTAAAAGCTGGTTGTCCTCACTAAGTCGAGAAATCTCAAGACCTTGGGCACTAATGAGATCGAGCAAGTACCTCCCATGATATTTTTGCTGAAAATAAGTTAAGAACAAAATCAACAAACAACATACAAAAACATGCCTGCGGGCAGAAACAACCAAGAGATAAACTCACAGCTTCCACGAATGATTGATGATAAGTAACTGCAGAGGCAACATAATTTTTATCCAAAGAGCCAGAGAAAACTTGGGCAAGAAATCCGGACACTGAAGGGCCTAAAGGGTGATTTTGAGGATCCCTCGAATGAGCTTTCAAAAGATTAGCTAGATCATCAGCATGTGGACTAAGACGAGGGTTCTGCTCCACAAAATTCTGAATCTCGGGACCCAAGCACGGTCGCTGGTCAAAGGCGCTAGGAATCGAAGGAGCATTCACAGCAGTTGACGGAAAACCCAAAGAAGAACCAATATTGGACCCATACTCATTAAAATGCATTTCTGGTTGACCAGGATGGGAGGCATCGCTAGCAGAAGAGAAACGTCCCTGCGAGGGAACCACAATTTGGGGGTTCGGCATCCCAGCTGCTTCGTGACTAAGATTTTCTTCTTTCCTTAACCTCCTTAAAATCGGAGACCTCTCATCTTCGGTCTCCTCATCATTCACCTCTTCCGAAAGAAAGACAGTCGGACCAGTTGAGCCTCGGACAACAGCCTCGGTCGTAGGACTCATAACTTTTGCGCCTTTCTTCTTCGCAGCCACAGTTTTCCCCCTTTTTCGATTCGGATCACACAGGGTAAAATTCGCAGCGCCACCATCACCGGTTAATACACCGCTCTGCTGACAAGCAGTCAATTTATCAGGCTCTAAACAGAGGCAAATATCCATACCTATCGCATAACTGAGGCAGGAAGTGTTTATCACCTGACCAATTTCCCCCTTTCCAGCAGGCACTGACTTCGAAGATCTTTTTCTTTTCTTCAAATCATCGCCTTGGTCTGAAACCTTTTGGCTTCTCACCTTCGCTTGCTCCGCTTTCTGAAAAACAAAACATATGGATAAGAATAACACCAAAGGAAGAATAACCAAAAAATTCAGCTACCCCTCACCTTCAGTTTGACCTGAGCAATCCTTTCTTGAGATTTGATACGCTCCTCTTCGGAGAAGTGAATGTTATAGAAATCAACAACAGGGAAATCATGTCCATCTTCAAACTTCGTACGCTCGATGCTCCCCTTTTTGTCCTTATAACCATAGAGGACAGGCCCTTCGATGAGCATAGGCTTCGAAAACCACACCTCATCACTAGAATGGCGAAGGAGTGTATTCTTTTTGGACCCCGAAAGATCTACGTCACCGAGGGCATGAGAAGAATCGGCCACCTTACTTAAACTCACGCTCCAGGGAGCCTTCTCTTTAAGCAAGGATTTTTCCACCTTGTAATACTTAAAGAAATTATCAGCGGACCAGAAATCGGGAGTGTGTTTGAGTTCCTCGGGAAGCTTCTTGTAGTAGTACAACCTACCTTCCGAGCGAGCGACCCATTCGCTGATGACTCGAATAGAGTTTCCATTCAGTTGCATCACTCCGCAGGGAGGAGTAATTTTAGAGTAAATCGCATAGAAAAGAGGATTTGACGGATTATACAAGGGAATAGGTAGACCGGCGCCGAGTTGCTCGCCGGAAACGATTAATCTTCTACTGCCACACTTGTGAGTAGAAAGAAGTTACGGGGATAGAATCCCCTTACCTAAACTTTGGCAAGAAAAAAGAGACGAATCAAACCCGTAAATACGCGCCCTTTCTTCCCAACCAATTTTCTGAGGATCTACCATTTTGTAAGGCAAAACCTTGGCAAGAGAAGCGTCTGCAGAAGCGCTGGCAGAAGCACTCGCAGAAGCCTGAACCAGAAGGAAAAAATTAAATTTAAAAGAAAGTATATATATATAGAAAATAAAGATCAAACCCGATGACGGAAGCCAAAAACTTCAAAAGCTTACCATGATCAAAGGAAGGATACAAAAGAACGAGATTCAAACGCTTCGGAAAGCAATATAGAAAGCAAAGTAAGGAGAGAGGGAAGAAGAAGCGAGAAAAAGCAAATTTAAATAGGAAAAAGGTGGAACCGATACAGCAGGTAACAGGTAAGGCGAGGGTTTCGAAAAGTACTCGAAGTTACGTGTGTCAGTTAGAAACCGAAAGGAGGACACGTGTCGGAGGAAACATAACGCCAAGGGTTTTCTGCTCCAAACCTCCTCGATCTTTGGATAAGAAAAGAGGCAAACTGTAGAGAGTAAAACCCTTCGGGACACGTGTCTCGCATCCAGGAAGCCTAACCATGACAAGGGGACCGGAAGCGAAGCCTCGGACTAGATCAGAGGAAGAAAAGCCATAAGAAGACGAAGTAAAGACCCGGAAGGAAAGGATTCGGACCACGCCAAGAGACCGAAGCCCCAGAATTAACCTCGGAGCGCCACCGAATAAACCGCCTTACTCGACAAGGACTGACACCCCCACGATTGAGTCTCTTGTCTTTATTAGCTGTAAACCACCCAAGCTCGGCCTATATAAGGCGAGCTTGGAAAACATTGTAAGGGTTGGATTCTTTCTGGATAGAACCTAAGCGGAAAAAGTGGGATTAGGTCTGTATCTCCTCTGGTTCCTTAGGGTTATATTCCGTGTAATCACAACATTGAAATACAGATAAATCTTTATACACACTAGCCTTTGCTTTATACATTTAATCTTGAATTATGGTTGTTCTGTTATCTTCGGTATCGTTCTTATGGTCCTCACACCATTGCATCTCGTTTAAAGTTACTGTATGTATGAGTAGATCTGATGGATTGGGCACCTTATGAGCCTATGCAGATTTTCTACTCGTACACTTATAACTAAATTTGGATGGTTTTATTGTTTTGAAGTGCCAACAAAAAACAAAAAAAACGTGAAGTGCTAAAAACATCGTTTTTTTTTTTCTTCAATACATCGATCATAAATAGTATTAGGGTTTTCCCCTTTACATGGCTAATTGTTTTTGCTGCTGCGTTGATAAAGTGTTAACAGGGCCCTACTGCCAACGTAGAGGTCTATGCTAGTTAATAACAGGCCCAAAACATGCTATCCTGTTTTGTTTGATTTGTTCCGGGTTATTCCATAGTAGAATCTAGTGGTTAGTCCTAAAATCAGGGATCACTTTAATGGTTAATCCTTTTAGAAAACCCGTTTAGTCTTTAGTCCATCCAAGAAAGAAACCGGCGGCACACGTGTGGAAAGTTTAAACAATATTTTCTAAATCACCGAAATACCCCTTTCTTCTTCTTCTTCTTCTTCTCCATATTCACGACAGAGAGATAGATAGAGAGAAATAGAGTAAAACATACTGAAAGAAGAAGGAAAAAAAAACTAATAGTGGAAGAGAAAGATACCAAAAAAAGAAGAACAATTAAGATTTTGCTATGAGATCCTTCGTCTATCATTTATCTCGTTTCTACACTCCATTAATGGTGGCAAGATGATGTGATTCTCTCTTTCTTTATATATGGGGTTTTATTTTTAAATAAATTCAGATCTAGTTTTTTGGTTTCAATTTTGCGATGATATAAAGAGAGAAACGAGTGATGGTGAAAGATTCGATGTGAAGTGAAGGTGAACAAGAAGATTTGAGATGGATTTGTGAAAAGAAGATTGAAAAAGAAAATTCGAGAATAGATTTATGAAGAAGAAGATACAGTACATATTATAGGTACTGAGCTCAGTACATAACATTATGTACTGCACCCAGTACATAACATATGTACTGTTCGAAATCTGACTTGGAGTATTCTTCTATTTTTTTTTTGTTTCACTAAGTACATATCGTATGTACTGCCCCCAGTACATATCATATGTACTGTTAGAAATCTGACTTAGAATATTATTCTACTTACTCTATACATATCATATGTACTGTTAGAAATATGACTTGGGATATTCTTCTACTTACCCCCACTACATATCATATGTACTGTTAGAAATCTCACTTGGGATGTTCTTCTACTTTTTCTTGTTTTCACCCATTACATATCATATGTACTGCCCCCCAGTACATATCATATGTAGTGTTTAGAAATCCGGGATATTCTTCTACTTCTCCTTATTTTCACTCAGTACATATGATATGTACTGCCCCATATGTACTATTAGAAATCTGACTTTGGATTTTTTTCTACTTCTTCTTGTTTTCACTCAGTACATATCATATGTACTGCCCCCCAGTACATATCATATGTACTGACATATTGATATGTACCGTTAGTACGCAATTTTGGGTTTTTAGTTGATTTTTATGAGATGTACTGATTTTATGGTACTTCTGGAGAATTTAAATCATTTTCTTCATTGTACATCTAGATTTGGTTGATTTTTTCATCGTAGATCTGAGTTTTTCTAGGGTTTTTGCGAAAGTGTGTAAATTGGGTTTTGGTTTTAAGGTTTTTGTAATGTTTGCAGTTACTCGTAACTGTTTTAGGTTTTGATTTTGAAGATTAATTAATTGTAAGAGAATCAATCGGTTTGTTTGAGGAGCGAATTTTGAATTTTTCCACGTGATTTTTCTGATAGGCGTAGTGGGTTGGGGGTTATGGAAGGTTACACGTGCAAAGATAGGGGTAACCGGGTAATTTTAATAGGTTTTGGACTAACGGTTAAATTACATTTAGACCAGGACTAAAGCTTAACCAGGTATGGGTTTTTCGGACTAAAAAATAAATTTCTCTATTCCATATGAGTCCGTGGCCGTCCTGGTTTTGTCCATACGAATCTGAAACCAACTTCCTGTTTAGGGTATACCCAAACGATATCCGGCGTCTGCCTTTGGTCCACCGACAGTCGCAAACATGATTTCTTTTAAGGTTTATTATATTATTATTTTGTGCTCAGTATATTTTTCTTTCTATACATCTTGCTTTTATTTTTCTAATATAAGCATGAGCATGTGCATTTTCGCATTCCATTTCGCATCGTCGTTGTCCAATTTTTAGCGAAACATGTGGCTAGTAAGCTGAACCCGTGCCGTCGGCCTTATAGGATTTACCGGCTGAACCACCACAAGCCTTAACCTAGTACCGAAGAAGACTAGTCTAACTATGTCTGAGGTATATTTTGTTAAGGTAACACAAGCATACCTGAGAATTAGTGGAACCAGCATGCATGTAGTTGAACATAGACACTTGATCCCACTAGGTTGACTTGAGCATTTCATTTTATATTATGTTGTTAAACCTTTTGGTGTACAAATTGTGTTTACCATGCTTGCCTTTGATTTGGTTTGCTAGTACATTATACCATGCTAGGCTATGATTTGATTTGATAGTCAATTACACGATGCTTTGGTCTGCTAGTTTGATATTCTGGATCCATGTATAATAATTCGACCCTACCTGACCTGCACGTAGTAGTCAAGCCCGAGCTGCTTTACCCAACAAGTCCTCGTAGTGGTTAGTACGAGCTTTTCACAGACTATTTTTGCAACCCATTGTTCCAGTCCACAGGGCATGTAGGCCCTATGCTCACTTGTACACAAGTTCACCCTATTGGGCTAGTTCATACGTTCAAATGAGCCTACATTATGTTACAATTGTTGTGTCCACATACTATGTTTGTAGCAAGGCCTCCAATATTTTACGGCCAAACCAAGGCCTTTATGTTAATAGAAAGGCCTTCAATATTTTAGTAGTAGGGCCTCCAGTAGTTTAGTTACTGGGCTACCACTATCGGACTGCAACATTATTTTGCCTACATTAGTTTTGTACGAGATAGAAATCTTTCCTGCCTGAAGCACTGCTTATAGTAAACACTCGGTAAACACTCGGTTGATTATTATGGTAACTTTATGAATTGCTTGCTTTGATATCATGTGCTTGGTTACTATTTGTACATATTAGTTGTTTATTTCCAATCAATGTTATATGTACTTTTAAAATGTCTAGCTGATAGTGGAACCACCAACACTATCTTAACAAATAGACAACTGTTAGTTGAATTAATTCCTTACAATACCTCTGTGACTACGATGATTGAATCATCTCAAGTGATTATTGAGCAAAGTAATGCTCAATTCTTGTTGCCAAACAACAAAACGATTACAGTCACATAAGCTCTATATGCACCAAGAGCTAATCACACCTTGTTGAGTTTAAGGATATCCATGCAAGCAGTTATCCTTTGAAAAACAGCTGTGAAAATGGAATTGAATACACTAATGTGTCTCTAATGCATGTGAAGAAAACACATTTTAGAGAAGTTAATGAGTCACTCTAATGCTTTGTACACCACTGCGATAAGGATTGTTGAATCCTATGTTGTTACCAACAATGAACCGTTGAAAAGTGACTCTTACAAGCTTTGGCACGACCGATTGGGGGCACCCAAGTCGTTATATGATGATCTGTGTTTTTAACAGAACTCACACGGACGTCCATTTTCTGGAATAAATGGGATAAAATATTGTTATGATGCATAGAACATTGTGCTATCTAAAGTAACTTATGCACAATTTTTGCCTTCTAAAGTAAGTAAAGTGCAACCTTCGCCTTCTAAAGTAATTGAAGGGTATTTTCTCCCATTTTATTTGTTGTCACATCACTCAATTTTCCTAAGCTTATTCTTTAGCAAAAACAGGATCGAGACCATCCGATGCTAAAGATATCAAAGAAAACATTCCATTTTTATGAAAAATACAAGGTGATATTTGTGGACCTATACTGCCAGAGTGCGAACCATTCATGTATTTTATGGTTCTGGTTGATTCTTTTGTCCACAAGAAATGCTGCATTTGCAATGCTCCCAGCACATACTATACGGGCTCACCACCGTGATTATCTAATCAAGTCTATCAGAAGGAGTCCAGTGGATTATAACTGAGGGCGTATAACATGTCTAAGTACTGGCCCAGCCCAGAACTTCCACCGGATCCAGTTAAACCCTAATTCTGAGTAACGGCGGTTCCCGAACCGGTTCGTGAATAGTGACTCCGGAAATTTCTCCTGAATTCCAAAATATCAATTTGTACACGTACATGTACATGAACCACAGATTCGATGTATCTGGCCGTAATTCAGAAGGACGGTTCCCGAACCGTCAACGTGGATATTCTTCTGGAATTTCACACGGGTTAAACTCTGACTTCTTTATCTCTTAGTTGGACTTGGTTATTACGAAAATATCTTATGTGGTCCATCTAAAGATTCTCAATCTGTCAATAAGATAAAGATTATCTCTGGTCTGTTGGATATCAATCTTGAAGTGTTTGTGAGCTAACAAAACACTTGGCAGATAAATGATAAAGATTTCCAATTGAGATAAATCTAGGTTACTTTGTGTGCAAGTCAAGTAACGGGTTCGTTTTACACGGGCACTTGCTAAACTTGTGGAACAAGTAACTAGTTGCTTTATTCCTGAGCAACCTATCTTATTGAGTGCTATAAATAGAGGGTTTCAGGACGAAAACCCACAAGCATCAAGCATACGTGAAGTTTCTCTGTGAAATTGATCGTAAACTCTTTTCACTTAGGTGAAAGCTTGTTGTGGTATAGTCAACCTCTATTAGGTAGCAGTTCCTCTATAGGATTTACCTAACGACTATAAAGACTTCTCTTGAGAGTTCGGAAGCACAGGTAGGAGATTGAGACCTTAGTGGTTGAAATCGGATTAACCTGTAACCTTGGTAACCTGATCATGTTCTTGTCTATTCTACGGTCCGTCTCTTCTGCAATAAGGCCATTCAAGAACTGATACGTTACATACAGGGTTGAAAGAAAGCAACGCACGACTGCACTCGGTGTTGTAAGACCTAGTGAGCTCCAGTTGTATAAGTTTCTTAAGTGAATCTTTTTACAACTAAGGTAGAGACAAGTTGGGCATATTTTACTCGGTTTACTTGTCATCCCCCGCTTGTAAGTAGATTTCCGTATGACCTGAAGCAATCCGAAGGAATTCACTTTGTGTATGTCAAACTGATAGAGGACAGTTCAAACGTATAGTTGA
>JAJJMA010207823.1:0-10415 GCA_023529015.1 Papaver nudicaule | reverse complement strand
TTTCTTCGTTGTTTCCCTCCCTAGACCAACCTCTATCCTCTCTGTGATCGAAGCAAGACGGGAACGGCCATCCTTGGTTTAGGCTTGTCTTGTTCGACTTTGATCTCCGAGCACTACGAAAGTACCCAGAAACGGTACATTGTTTTTGCAGGTAAAAACACTAGACAGTTGGATCCAGGACCGAGCAATCGAACTCCCTCCGATACGACAGCCTCCTACAACTGAAGAGGTAGCAAGCCCAAGGTACTGTCGCTACCAATTCGCGTTGAGTTACCTGTAACAGGGCTAGCGCTAAAGCGCTTTAGAAGTTATCCTTGGCCAAAGGCCAAGGCCGTGGCGCCATGATCCATGGCGCCATGATAACGGGTTAGCGCTAAAGCGCTTTGGAGGTTGGCCTTGGCCAAAGACCAAGGTCGTAGCCCCTTGGGCTATGACACCACAAGCCAATGGCGCTATGAACTCCTGGCCTTGGCCAAATAGTCAAGGCCACTCTTATACTCGTGTCCTGGAGGCACCATACTCACGTTGGTCATGACAATTAGTCATACGACTCAACTCAAGTCAACTACGCAATATATGCGTATCACTCGAGACATCAAAACATCACACAGGGGGATAACTTTAGGGGTATTAGTATGGCGGTCTACGACAGTTGAAAGAAACTGATAGAGATAGTGGACAGTTACGAGAAGATGGTGTGAGTGGACATGTTCTACACAACTCAGGTAGTTACGGAAACCAACCCATGTCCTCCACTCCTCCACTCTTCCACGACTTCCACCTTCTATGTCGAGAGATCAGGGGGAGTTCAAAACTATAAATAGAGGCCTCCTCTATCTTCCAAGGCAAGAAGATCTTCCAGAAACAACCAGATATTCAGAACACCTGAATAAACCAGAGCCTCAGAAGTAAACACGCCTGAGGTGGTAATTATCTTGTGAGAGGTTCTTGGTGAGTCTAAGGTTTCTTCTTGAGCGGTAAGTAAACACAACGGAGTTGTGGGTTTCAAGAGAGAAAGGTGAGGCTATCATGAATATTGTCTCCATGTATCTAGCATAAGGTTACGACAAAAAGAGTGTGGATTGTATTCTTGAAGGGTTGTAGGTAGTCACGACAATTGGGTTGTGATGCTAGGATAGAAAGATAATTGTGTAGCCAAGGTTGTCTTCTAGTCATGACATTGTAATGCTAGAGAGACAAGGGTGGCTAATACCGAAATGTGTTCTTGTAATTGTTCTTCAGAGATTTTCATTATAGTGGAAAGGATCATCATCGTCAAGTGGAGTAGGCTCGCCGAACCACTATAAATCTTATGTTGTGGTATGTTTATTTACTCGTTAATTGTTCTTGCTTGTTTGCTTTGATATATCTCTATATGGCACCTATGTGTGTTTGTGGTCAATAGATCATTGGTAATAAGCATTAGAGTCAGACCGTACAGAAAACTCCCAACAATTGGTATCAGAGCCATGGTTGGCTCGTTACGGTCGACTTGAAAGGTACTCGATGATTAAGGTATTTTTGATCGTGTGAAGTTAGAGTTGGCATCAGAACAAGCGGATTGGGAACTCTAGGGTTCGATGAAGGAGATTAACGTAAATCATATTCTCTAGACTTTGTTAGGTCAAGAGAAGTGTGGTGATTCAATGAGGTCGTTTGACAAGGCATTGAAGTGAGAATACCATATAGATTCGGAAGGATGTTGATCGAGGAAGAACGTGATTTGCAAGAGAGTCAAAAATGTTGATTACTTCTTATTCAAGGAATTGAAGTATGTTAACGAACTTATCAGTAAACTCTTCCGTGATTTGTAAACTCATTTCCTCCTATTTGTTGATGGTTGTGTTTGTATGATGTATCGTGTTGATTGAAACGTTGATTCGATTGATTTAGATGAAAAAGTGTTGAATCCATGTGTTTTGGTGTTGAATGTATAGTTGTATGAGGCAAAACGAAAGTAAGACATAATCCTTCTTATTGAATGGAATACTGAACAGAAACACAACCATGGAATCGTCGTGATAATGTCTACCAGCAGGAGCTGAAGTCAAAACACAATCAATCAAACATATTTCTTTGGTTTGCTAATCCACTCTCGAAGATTTGATAACTGGATGCTTTCTAAAGATACATGATTCCACAAAAAACAATCCCCATGACTCCAATTATCCGAATTATATATGCTTTCATTACGTTTGTCTAGGCACACAATAATTAACCAGTTTCGATGAGAAGTTTTTTGCTAGAAAGATTTGCCACGCAACTCCGGTATGGATTTTCTACAAGTTGTTTTTTTGGATCACTGATGTTATAAAAGGACTAAGAATTCATACCTTTTCCATATCGAAAGACGAGCCATGGTGCTGCTGCTTTTGGTACCAGGTGGTGGAGTACGACGTTGGCTTCTCGCACATGTTGTTGCTCCTGCTGCTGAGCTTGTATCCGTTGCAAGAAGTCTAAAGAGAGAGTCTGGAGACTGAGAATTCGCAAAGGAAAACTTGAACAAAGATTAATGTTTTCTTTTTAATTTGAACCCAATTTTTATCAGTTTGTGTCATAAATGCACTAGCAGACTCTTAGATGCATGACATGTCTTGAGACCAACAATTCGAATCTCAAGGGACCAACAACCCAACCACTCAAGGTCTGTGACTAACCAGAAAATCAAGAGGGCTCTTTTTGGCATTGGTCCTAACAACGGCCCTGGTCCGGATGGGTTCTCGAGATTTTTTTTAAAAGAATTTCTTGAAACCACTGGGTTAGATCTTTGTGCTATGGTTCATAAATTGTTTTTTGATGGTTATTTTGCGAAAAAATTTAAACCATACATTCATTGCCTTGATTCCGAAATGCAAGCAACCTGAATCACATGTTCAATTTCGACCGAATCACCTTGTGTAATGTGGCGTATAAAATAATATAAAAAAAATGTATTGGTCTTATTCATATGCTACTGCCTCAATTGATTAAACCCCACCAAAGTGTGTTCCAAGAAGATCAATTCTAGACAACATTTAGCTAGCCCAAGAAATCTTCCACAACACTGAATCCTGCTGAGCTCCGTCAACCCGAATTTTGTAGTTAAATTGGACATTCATAAAGCCTACGATTAGTTAGATTGGGGGTTCATCAAACAAGTGCTCTGTTCCTTGGGATTCCCAGAGTGGATCATTCAACGAATTGTGTTATGCATTTAGTCAGTTTCATATTCTATCAAAGTCAATGGGAAACCGCACGACCACATTGTCCCAACTTGTGGCATACGGTTAGGGAATCCTCTATCTTCATATATTTTTGTGTTATGCGTTGAGATTCTTTCTTCTAACATTTCAAAGTTAAAAACTGCAGGTACTTTCAGGGGTTTGTCCTTGACCAAGAAATCTCCATCGATCTCGCATTTAATGTACGCGGATGATTTACTTATCATGATCCATGGTCCTACATCCAACTGCTTCCAACTTTTGAATGCTTATAACACCTCTGCTAATCAAATCATAATCAGGCCCAAACCCGTAATCATATACCAGCCAAGATTGCCCGCAGCTGTAATTAGACAACTCCACTATTTTTGGTTTTGAGACTACTCATTCTCCACCAACATATTTGGGGACCCAATGCCTTGTGGGAGTAACTGGCGAGCTAGATACTCGGGTCTGCTGGATCGTATTGGCGGTAAAACTTAAGGTTAGAAAACTTCCACCTTGAATCAAGCTGGCAGACTTATGTTGTTGAACTCTTCACTAGATCCAACAATGAACCAGGTAATCCAATCAACACTTTTGCCTAAACATGTGACAACAAAGATTGATAGAATGATGAGAAATTTTTTTTGGGGGCACAAGGAATCAGAAAAACGACACCAGTCCATCAACTGGCAACGGATTTGCACAACGAAATCTTCTAGTGGACTTGGAATCCACAATCCTAAAAGTATGAACAAAGCATTACTTCTGAATTTCATTTGGTCTGTCCAACAACATCCTCGGTCTCTTTGGACTCAAGTTGTAAAGGGAAAATACATAAGCGACACCTCTATTCATGACCACTCTACTATCATACATAGCAACCCTAGTCTTATGTGGCGTGACATCAACAAAGTTTGCCCCCTTTTCCATCTGGGTTACAGAATGCAAGTTGGCAATGGTGATCACCAACATCTGGAGTGACTCTTGGATTTTAGATATTTAACCTCTCACATCCCCACCAAATTGTACGTGGAATACATTGGCAGACCTCATCCAGCCCCGCTACAAAACCTGGAGACATGATCGCATCAACATTTTGTTCCATAACCTTGCCTACCATTACAATCATCTACCTTCTATCTAACCTTCAGCTTATCAGCTTAGATGCTTTCCTACCTATTCAAGTCAGTACTACGTTAAATGGTCTTACCATTCCACCACCACATTCTACCTCCTTCAACTATTGCCAACACAAATAACTGTTTCATTTGGAAGCTACATTGGCTTCTCAAACACCACTTGTTCATTTGGACGACAAGTAATGCCATGTCAACTAATTCCCTTCTGCACAACCACCACCTCTGAGAAACTCCTTTATGTCTGTCTTGCCCATCGATCCCTGAAGCCATACAACACTTGTTCTTCAATTGTCCCTATGCATCTCAGTTTTGGGATATAATCCTTCCCATTATTAATCACTCACCACAAAAATCTCAACATAACTTAAGCCTACCGTTGCGACTAACCTATTCACTTCATTCACCCCCACCCTCAATTTCCCCCTCTTCACAAACACGTTGAAACTATTCTTATCATCAAAAACTCTTCCCTTCCACCTACTGCAACTTTAGCACATGCCCCAACCAAGTGACTGACTATAAGTTCTCACATCCCACTACCCTTCTTCTATTCATGGACATCAACCTTGTCACGACCTAACACAACTAGCCACCAATATCATATCATTTTCATTTCCTGGAAACCACCTCCCCCCGATACAATTAAGATTAATTGTGATGATGCTGCTCGAGGATGTCTAGGATGGGCTGGAGCAGGTTTCATCATCCGAGGGCATGGCTACTGCACCATAGTGGCAGCCACAATACCAATAGGTACTTCGTTTGCGCTTTATGCAGAGGGAATAACAATTCTTAAAGGTATCAAAGCAGCTACTGACACTCAATGGAGACAACTGATAGTGGAATCTGATTCGAAACTCATGATCATCTTCCTCAATGGAAAAGATAATGCCCCATGGTACTTTTCATATATAATGAAGGAAGTCTTTAACATTGTGACCAGTTTTATCTTGATTACCTTCCAACACGAGTATCGTCAAGAAAACCAAGTTGCTGACTCCCTTGCTAACATAGCTGCAGATTGTGCTACACACAAGGATCACAGGCTACCACTGAATACTGGCTTTACTCGAATCCTCCCTTTGCTCAACAAGTTATTCCTTGTGACCTAAGAGCATCCACCGTTGTTGGTGGGATATGTGTGTGTATGAAATCTGCATAAGCACTTCATACCCAACAACCATCAGATCTGTAATCATGCTATGGTCGAATACCCAATACTTGTTCATATATGAGTACGATGATAATAAGAGTAATATCGAAGATAATCTATATAAGAGAAGATGCAGAACGAGAACATAACTTATTAATTGAATTTCATACTACTAACACATGGATATGATCCTTAGAAGTTTGAGGAGGAACTAACCTAATCTCACTCTCACGACTTAGGTTACACCAAAAATTCAACCCCTACAAATGATTCGAGATCTCCTTATATAGGCCGAGTCTGAAGTGGTTTACATCTAATAAGACAAACTACTCAATCGTGGAGGTGTCAGAGCTTGTCGAGTAAGGAGGTTCCTTCGGTGAGTTCTTCCGGAAGATGGCTTTGCATCCCTGTCCTTCGATGGCATGTGCAAGTCTTCTCTCGTCGAGCTCTTGCTCGTGGTTACTTTGCAGATTATCCTGAAGAGTGGCGGTGACGTCTTTTAGATAGGCTAAGTCCCTCTGACCTTGACACGTGTCCCGATGGTGTTTTACCCTCCACAGTTTGCCTCTTTCCTTTCCTGGTATCGAAGATGCTTGGGAAGGAAATTTCTTCTTCGCCATCTTCTTCTCGCCATGCACCCCACTAGCCGCCAAGTGTGACGTTTCATGACACGTACTGCATGTTCCCGAGATTCTAGCTACCTTTTGACCTTCCAACCGGTAGCGCCGGTTTCCTTCTACTATTTAAGTTTTAGTTTCTCCCTCCAAAAAAAATTTAGTCCTTCCGTACTCTCTTCCATAGCTCCGATGTTCTTTTTTCCCGAAAACCTTGAAATTCTATCTTTTGATCGAGTGCTTGTTTGGTGTTTTCTTTTGGTACCCCTTGCTTTAATCTTCTTATTGACCAATCCTGAAGACAACTCTTTTTCCTTTTTCATCATCTCGTAAACTCCTGATCAATCCTGCCTTTGCAACTTCCGACGCCGGCAAGTCCTACTTTCTTTTCCTTTGTTTTTCTTTCCATGGCATCTCCTTCTAAAGTCGATGTTCTCATCTCGATGATGAAGAATTTAGGCTTTAAAGTTGATTCTTTCAACATAAAGGTTGTTGGTGCTCCGGGCAGCCGGCTGACTCCAGAATTGGTTGAGGAGTTTAGGTGCAATGAGAATAGGCTCTTGGTTACGTTCTACCAAATTTCTGTTGGGTTGATTCCTCCTTTCTACCGGTCCTCCAATCCTTTGTTTCTTGAGATTCTCTATGCCCTTCCTAGCCCTCGGGGGGTAATGCAGCTCACTTGTAGTTCAATTCATCTCATCAATCAATGGGTTTCTCGCTCCGAAGATAATTCTGAGGCTGGCTCCATGACGAAGTTTTATTTTACCGCCCATAAATTCTTTCATCACTATGAACCATTCTTAACGCTGGACAACGAGTTTTCCCCTTGGGGTGTCAATTTTCGAACTGTGAAGGGGGGTGTGAATACAATCCGAGGATCTTTAGATTATTCCATGGATGAAGACTGGTATTCAGTGCCCGTGCTTCTGAAAGGTCCCATTCTTCAAGACTGGAAAGATGCAGGACGTTTCTTTCTTCGGACCCAGTTCGATGTAGGTCATGAGTTCTCGACTCAGCATCTGTTTACAATCCACTTCTCTGACAAAGAGAAAAGGTTGTCTCGCCAAGTTTTAAGGAAAGGCAAAGGTGATTCTGTGGATGCTTCGAGTAGCTTAAAGCGTCCCCTAGCAGATGAGGAGACTATGGAACAGGTAACAAATACCTTTTTGAGATACGTTTTTTTTTTTAATTTTCTGGAGTATGAGTACTTGCCTCTATTTGTTACCTGAGAAAGAAGGATTCTTATTTGTAGGGGAATGCTGCTTCTGTGGGTGACCTGAGTCTAAAAAATGAATTTGTGGGTTTTGAGTTCGAGGAGAAGACCGAGGTTGCTAGGCCTCGTAAGAATTTTGTGTTTAAGAAATCCTCCAAAGTAAGTTTACCGAATCAAAGCAAGGTATCGACGAACCCATCGAGGAAGAAGATGAAAACGATTGCTCCTGTCGAGTTGTTACCGCCGAAGGTTGCTGATATGCCACCTATCGATAAAACTATCAAGGAGATTGATGTTGGTAAGCCGAATGTTGCTATGCCAAGTGTGCCTGCCTCAGCCATGGTTGTTTTAGCTGCCGCAACCACTGCCTCAGCCGAACCTTCTTTCCTTTCTTCGAAGAAGATTGTTCTTGTGGTCGATCTCCTTCTTCCTCGAAGGGATGGTTCAACTGTTAGTATGGATCCTTCGAAGAATTTAGTTATCAGTTACCCTCGTAGTTCAAAGTTTCCGCCTGCTCCTAGCTTTGCTGGCAAACACGTTCAACCATACACTGCGAAGAGATTTAAGGAGGTGTTTTTTGAGAATCACAATCCGAGTGACTTTTCCAAAGAAATTTCGTCTCGCTTTGACGCTCATGCCTCTGATCCCCTGGGCTTCCCTTTGGATCCTGAGTTTTGCAAAAGTTTGGCGATGTTGTTGGAGGTGATCGTCTCAGAATGGAGTATGATCTTCGCCATCCTCATTTTCCGTATGAGGAGAACCTGACTATGCTTCAAATGGTGAGCTTCTTTTTCCTTGAAATATGAGCAGTCATGTTTTTTGGGGCTCGGCTAAGTATTGGTGTCTTTTTGCATATTTTACAGGGTAATCACCATGCGTTTGGTATCTTGGCTTATACCTTCAATCAGTATGGCGAGGCCGAACATTATGAGCGCAAATTTCTCTGAATGCAAGAAGAGCTTGCTGCAGAAAAGACTCGCAGCTACCGTGATAGGAAGAATTTTATAGGCATGTATTTGTTATCTTATGTTTGCACTGTACTTTAGAATTTTATGCTGAGAACAGTTTAATACTTTCTAAAAAAGGCGAGTTAGAAGAAGGGGAGAAGAAACTCCACGAGGCTAAGCTATCTCTAAGCAACTCCGAGAGAGTCGCAAGCCTTCGCATAGTGCCTCTGGCGATGGAAGTCATCGAGGTGAAATCGATAATCTTTTAAAAGATAGGAATAAAGCCTGGGATGATCAGGATTACTATAAGAGGAAAAGACACGGGGCTGAGAACCTTCTTGCCGAGGAAAAAAAGAAAGAGAATGAAGGTCGAGCGCCTACTTGAGGAGGAGAAGAATAAGAATGGGATTATTGCTCGAGAAAATCATTTTTTCAGCTGGATGTAGGTCGCCCAACACAAGAGCGAGGTGCTGCCAAGGAAAAGTCAAACAACGCATCTGGCAGGATGGTGATTGAGAACGTAAGGAAAAGTCAAGACTTTGAAGGTTCAAATGACAGCTTTGAAAAATGTCAACAAGGAGCTAGTTCGGAGAATGATGGTTTGAATAAGGGTTGTAATGATATAAATATGGATCTTGCCAAGGCAAGAACTTCGAAAGACTACCTTTCTCGAATGGTCGATGAATATCGGTTAGAACTTGCTACACTAAGAGCGGTTTTTTCTGAAGATATTAGAAAAAGATCTACCCAGCCTCGTTTTACTAATCAACATGAGGTTACCGAGTACATGGTTGTTAAAGAAAGTAGGGTACTAACCCTAGTCAAATTGTATTGATGTTCTTACTGTGTTTCCAGAGTGTGGTCGAGTATCTGAACTTTACTTGTGTTTCTGTTATTTTGCAGGCATCGAAGCCAACTTACAGAAGAAAGTTGCATACATTGAATCTGCGAGGGACAAAGCTGTCAATCAGTTGGTGCTTGAAGCGGATCTAAAGTTGGAGTTCGAGAGGAGAGTACAACAATTATCGAAGGAGTTGGCCGAGAAACGTCAACGTCGGACTGCCGACATAAACAGACTTTCCCGAGAGTTAGAGCTCGAACGTAAGCGTCGTTCAGAAGATCTAGAGAGGAGTACTGAGGAAGTGTTTGCCGAACGAAATTTTTGCCTTAAGTGCCAGGAGGATCTAAGAAATATGGTTACTGGTTTTGCCCTCGTCCACCATCAGTTAAGACATGGGCAGGCTTTTGAGGAACTTCTTACTCGATCCGCCTTAACCACCTCCCTGGCTACGAGTATGGCTTGTCGAAGACATGGACGGTCACTTTTTAGGGCTATTGGTATTGAGCCTCCTATCTATGGGGCCATTGGTGCAGACGATGCTGACGCAGTACTTCCAGGTGATGAGTATTTGCTTCCTCAGGAGGTATTTGTAAGGTTGGCTAGGGACGAAGCACGAAGGAGAGGGCTGCTTGGGAATATTCCTGAAGACCAAGGCTCTGGCAATGATGAAGATGATGGCGACGATGACTCTGACGATAGTCATTCGGGAAGTGTCGGGGGTTATCCCGAGGGTGAATCCAAGGATGATCCGAAGGGGGATTCCGAGGGTGATTCGAAAGACGATCCCAAGGACGATTCCAAAGATGATCCGAAGAACGATCCCAAGGGTGATTCCAAGGATGATCTGAAGGACGGTCCCAAGGATGATGTTTCAGTCGAAACTGGCAACGCAGCCGATGGTGCCGCACAGGATCTTGGCGACGTCCATGGGTGGAGCACTGGTGGTGGTATGGGTGTTGGCTTTGATAAAGGGAATAGTTATTTGTTTCAAGAATCCACAACCGCGTATAGTGATGAAGAAACTGAGGGTAAGTCTGTGCCCGTGAGGATCACTCCGGCTTTCGAACCTATGAAGAAGACTTGGAAGCTGAGAGAGAACTTTGGGATGAAATGAAAGTTTTTGGAGATCCCTCCCCTCGTCATGTTGTGTTATCTAGCGAAGTTTCTCCCATGGTGTAACAACGAATCTTTTGCTTTTCCTTGTGTCTTCTGATACAAGAATTTTTTGTACTTGGCATCTCCCATATTTTTGTGCTTGTATGCTGTGTTGACTATATTTATGAAGAAGCCTTTTTGCTTGATTAGAGTTTCTCCTCTTTAGTT
>JAJJMA010207821.1:0-12173 GCA_023529015.1 Papaver nudicaule | reverse complement strand
GTATATGAGTAATTACGTTTATAGCTTGAATCTTGGCTTAATTTCTCAATAAGAACACCTAACATCTTTATTAGTATGGCATTCTTGAATAATTTCATTGACTCCAGAAAAGATAGGACTAGTAATTGCTAGTAATTCCGAATCAGCTATACGTGATAATGCATCTGCAGCTTTGTTTGATGTACCACTGCAATAAATAATCTCGTAATCAAACCACAACAACTTAGATAACCATTTTTGATGTTCAATAGAAGATAATCTTTGCTCCAAAAACTATTGAGAATTCTATGATCTGTAAAATCTTAAAATGTCGACCAAGAAGATAAGGCCTCCATTTCTGAACTGCAAATACTATAACAAGCATTTCTTTATCATAGACTGACAAATTCAAATTTTTACCAGATAAATATTTGCTGAAAAATGCAATAGCTCTATTAAGTTGCTTTAAGACAGCTCTTAATCCATTACCAAAAGCATCACACTCCAAGTAAAAAGGCTTTAAAAAATCCGGTAATGCTAAGACTGGAGTACTTGTTAAAGCTATCTTTAACTGAGTGAATGCTTTTGTAGCTTCATGATCAGTTCAATTGAATGCATCTTCTTTCAGTAGTTTAGTCAATGGAGCACTTATTTTTCCATAATCACGTACAAACTTGCCGTAATATCCTGCCAAACCCAAGAATCGACAAAGATCCTTTATTGTAGAAGGAGTTGGCCTATTTCTAAAACAAGAGATCTAATCATCATCAACGACACCTTTAGATAAGACAATGTGACCAAGATCTCCAATTGAAGATTTAGCAAAATCACACTTAAAGCCCTTGAGAAACAACTGGTTAGATTGTAATAACTTGAAGACAATATCCAAATGTTTAATATGTTCTAATAAGGAATTACTATAAACCAGTGTATCATCGAAGAATACTAGAACAAATTTTCGTAGATAAGGGCGGAAAATATCATTCATCAAGCTCTGAAATGTCGCAGGTGCATTAGATAAACCAAAAGGCATTACTAGAAACTCATAATGACCATCATGCGTTTGAAAAATGCCTTATGAATATCCTGATCATATAATCGAATTTGATGATAACCAGAACGCATATCCATTTTAGAAAAGATTGTTGCACCATGTAGTTCATCAAGTAATTCATCCACTACAGGTATTGGACATATGTCCTTCACAGTAACTTTGTTTAGTGCTCTATAATCGACACACATTCTCCAATTTCCATCTTTTTACGTACTAATAATACTGGTGAAGAATAAAGAGTAGAACTTGGACGAATAAAACCCTGTTGTTTTAAGTTCTGATTTTTTTTTCTCAATTTCTCCTTTATGAAAATGTGGATATCTATATGGTCTCACATTCACTGGTGTAGTATTTGGCAACAAAGGAATACGATGATCATGAGATCGTATATGTAGTAAAGATGTTGGAGAACTAAATATATCAGAAAATGTGAAAATAACTCTGAAATATCAATAGGTACCTGATGAGTTGTTGTAGTCGTATCCAAAGTTGGAGTCAGTTGTAACAGAAATCCAGGATTTTCACGACTTAATAACTTTTGCATTGAATAAGTGTCCAACAACATAACTGAAGCTGCAGTATTTCTTATCAATGAATAAGCACGACCACCAATTTGGAATTTCATGTGCAGTTTCTTGAAATCCCAAGTAATGTCTCCCAAAGTCTGTAACCATTGAACTCCAAGTACATCATCACATCCATTAACATCTAAGAAAAAGAAATCAGTAATACTCCGATAATCTTGTAACTTAATGGGTATATCTACACAAGATCCTTAAGTTTCTAGAAAACCACCATTGCCAACCATAACCTTCATAGTAGTACTAGCAGATTGATTATGAAAACCACATCTTTTAACAGTAGTTGGGTTTAGAAAATTATGAGTAGAACCAGAATCATTGAGAAATGTAAGGGATTGTCCTTTAATGTTACCATTAATTCTCATTGTTTCGCGAAAAGAAGAACCCATGAGATCATCAAGAGAAATTGTAGGTTCTTCTGAATCTATGTAAACATGTTAGCAATAGCTTGAGATTCAACAATATCCTCTGTAGTAGTAATTGTATACGCATCAATTGTAGTGTCTTCCTCACTATCTAAGATGCACAATCGAGATTTTGCACATAAGTGACCAGTCTTAAAGCTCGTCACTATTAAAACAGAGTCCCTTAGATTTTCCTTCCTTCGACTCGTCCCAATTTATCTTAGTAACACCAGGAGGAAGTGTACTTGTCTTTGGTTGTGATTGAGTTGTAGGTGTTTTTCTTCTGAACTGAGAAAATCGACTTGGCTTAAAAGAAGCTGCAAGCATACACAACAGAAGCAATATCACTAAAGAATGCTTGAAAAGAGAGACCGATAAGGTAATCTTCAGGACGATCCGTAAAAAAAATTTAAGATTCTTTCGAACTCTGTAATCAATTCACGTACCGTACTTTTTTGGGACATGCGAGGGTTAACAATTTTCTGATCTCCAAAACGTTCACGGATTGTAGTACAAAATTCTGGCCATGTTGAAGAGTTAAGTTTGTTCTTAGTCCATTTGTACCATGCATTGGATTCACCCTTAAAACTTGCAGTAGCAATTGATATCTTGAGTACTTCAGCTACATTAATACAAACTGAAGTATTGATCTGTTTGAAAGATCCATCCAGCTGGATTTGTACCCTCAAAATTAGGGAATTTTTCATATTAAGAGGTGCTACTCGAATTTCGTGGACACCCATATCAGGCAAACATTGTGAAGGTCGATAATACTCATGTTTAACCCCTGGAAGTATTCAAAATAACATATATATTTACGTTGGACTAGATAAATCAAATGAAATAATAATTTATTAATTTCCACATGAAGTACTTTTATTTTCTTCTAATTCCCAACTCTCTTCATGAACCTAATTCGCAATACTCTGTAGCGAATGAAAGTGACCCATCCCTAACATTATACAATATTCGTTTATTAGCTTGTTGCATTGCTCCTAAAATAAAGATTGGAATATTAGTATCCCCTCGGAGAATGCCTAAACATATTGTTCCAGCGGATATCATCAAAAAATTAGCTTTATAATCTTGAATAACATATTTGGCTTGTTGAAAATGAAGTGTTATGGAAGGATAGTTAGTAATATCAAATCTTCCTCGCAGACGAAAACAAACATCAAAATTTCCTTGGGTACCAATATATTCAATTCCAAGCTCGTTAAAATGTGCCTTCACCAAATTTGCAACTTGATCAAAATAATCTTTATACAGCATGGATACTGGAGCACCAGAATCTATGATAGTACCTCCTTCTCCTTGGCTATTAAACTTGAAAGTACCATTAGGAAAGCCTATTGTTTTGTTACCTACACTTATATCTTCTAGATTTAAATAATAGGAATACGTCCGAAACGGAGGCACGACAATGGGAGTGGTATATACTTTTTGAAATACGCCTCCGATTGTTGCGTCTTCACCAAACCTTAAATATGTATCCGATCCCTGAATTTTCTCGTTAAACGCTTCGAAACAGTAAGAAAATCTACCTTGCCCAGCAACACCTAATTGATTTATAAAAGACCATTGTCCTACTCCTAAACCGAGTATTCCTGCAATAAGATCATATTTTCCACGTAAATGATTATTACCGAGAAAGCGGTCGAAATTCTCTTGGCGAAAACCACAACCCATGCGTAAATCAATACTTTCAAAGCCACCATCTTTGGAGGCTAGAGTAAACCTTTCTTTAGCTACAATACCAGATGCAACTGATCCACTCGCATAGCGCGCAATGTAAGTGCATTCGCCATCAGCATTGCACTTATCTCCCTTACAAAAGGGGTGTGAATTACATGGAACTGGCTGATATGTAGTTGAAGACCTCCAAGGATAAAGTGGGACATCTTGATAGAAAGATTTTTCGGCACCTTCACATTGAAGCCACGTCTGATCACTACCAGAATCAATTAGCAAATAATAATTCTTGAATGGTGGTTGTTTATCAGGAAACGTTCCTAATCCAACCATTGCAACATAATACATTTTTGATTCATAAACTACAGGTAGACGTCCAACATTGGGATTCATGGAGCGAGTTGCATTGCGTTGGAATAATATTTTTGACTCGATGTAACGTGCCTTAGCTTTGGATTGTTCAACGAGTCTTTGAAGCCTTTCATCTTTTGTTAAATAAGTACCTGAATACAAAGGTGATTCTTTGGAGTCTATATGGATCATCTTTATACTAAACCCTTTTTTTGGATGCACCGCGATGACATAACTTAGTAGTAGTAGTGAAACATAAGTAGCTATTAGAATAAAAAAGAAAAAGCTACTCGCCATTTTTGAGCTGATGAATTTGGATGGAAACAACCATATACGATTTTGAACTTCAATTTATATATAATACTATACTTGAGAAATTAAAAATCTTATTTATTGTTTCCATGCCTTAAAAGTTAAATAAAGTATTTTGTCATTAATACGTAATAAACCACCTGATGTACATATACAAGAAGCGCAATTGTAATAACATCAAAAATATCAACCAAATCTTTGGATGTCAAAATTTATTAAAGATTTTTTTAGTTCAAAAACAACTTTTTCATTAAAACTCAAATGATTATAAAAGACGTAAAAAGATCCCACAATGGGAAGAAAAACCAAAAAACCTATCAAGCAAAACTAAGTCATCCAAACCTGTAAGATATCTTACGAGGCTTTTCGATGGATGACAAAGATTTTGGTCTATTTAGATAGATTGTTTTTAAAACTTTTGCCAGAGAAAGATTTATTGCATATCTATCAGATCTTCATATCTTGGCATAATAAATATCATATCTTGGCAAAAAAAAATACTAGCATGAATGCACACACAATACTCCTGCTGTTCTGTTCTCCTAAAATCTTCAGTCATAAATTTATGAAAATCTAAATGCATGCGAAAGGCGCCTGTCCTAAATAATTAATATCGAACTTTTAAATCACTAATTATGAAACCCATTTTAAAACGTAAAATGTCTGGTTATGAAATAAGGCTGCACAGTGGGTCGGGTGGGTAGGATTTTACCTGAACCCAAAGCCAACCCACCATAAGGTGGGTTTCAAAATTGCCTACCCAAACCCAACCCACTCTTATAGTGGGGTGGGTAGGGTGGGTTGGTGGGTTACCCACCAATTTTTCAACCGAATTTTGGCATGCACTACTTACAATATTTGAACCTCGCCACCTAATAAAACAGTTTAAATGCAAAAAATTGAAGCTCAAACAACTTAAAAACCATATAATTTAAAGTCTATAATAACATTTAAGTCCTAAAGCATTACTCCAAACTAGTAAACTAAAATGTCTGAAATAAGTTTGAAAGCTTGAGAGTCTTCAAGTCTACATTAATATTTTAGGGTTGTCACAGCTGCAAAAGAGAGGAAGAGACGTGGTCCACGAGGAGACAAAAGAAAAAAATAAAAGTTTTTTTTTTTTTTTTGTTATGTATAATTCTATGGACGGCTAACATATTAGAATGAAGGATAGGTAAATCTAAGGGTAGAGAATTAGGTGGTGGGTTAGTGGGTTGGGTAGGGTAGGTTACCCTTTAACCCAAAGCCTATCAATCTAGGAGTGGGTTTAAAAAGAAGTGACTCAAACCCAACCCACCGTAGGGGCGGGTTGTTTTTTTTTTTTTTTTTTTGTGGGTCGTGGGTTGGGTGGTGGGTTAGGATTGGGTCTGTGCAGCCCTATGAAATACATATTCAATGCATCAATTTACCAAAATGTTTATTAAACAATACCTTTTGCCACTACTAATACAATCGTGCCATGACATTGCAATTATATTTTTGGGATTTTTCATAAAGTACCCCTGTTTGAAATGTTGCAACCTGAAGTATACCCTGATTTTATTAAACTTTTCTTAAGTACCCTCAAATTGACCGTTTTTTTATAGTAGGGGTTCCATCCGTTTGAGGTGTTAAGTATGAGATGACACATATTAAAAGATTCAAAACACTGAATCGACTCGAATAAGACACATGGTTAACTTAGAACACTGAGTCGACTTACTGCAACAGAGACAAATAACTCGAATAAACTCCACTTCATTACAAATGTGTTACAAAACAACAAAGATGTTCAACATTCATTTTCAAAAGGGAAAAGCAGAGGACAAGTGCAAATAAAAAAGGGAAAAACAGAGGAACAAGAAGAAAAAATCTTAACTGCATCTTCATATCTTCTTTGAAATCGCCTTCTTCTTCATCTATGTCTTCTTAAGTTTGACCGGAGTTATACCTTGCATTGACAACCGAAATTTTATTGCTTGCGAGAGGCGTACAATAAATGTCCATCCCAGTGTTTGGCTCCCAAAGTCTCTAGGGTACTGGCCTTGCTAGACGTGTTCTATTTACGGCAGCAATCTTATCCCAGATTAGGAATCAGATATCACTCAAGAATGATATGAAATGCCCAAAACCAGCAAGTTTTTCTACAGTTATGCATCATTAGTAGGCCAATCATGATAACCGTAGTAGTATATGAGAAAAGAAATACTTCACTCAGTCACTTTTATGAACTCCCCGTATCCCATGTTGCAAGAGCTCAAAATGCAATCGATCTAAAGTAATTCAATCGGTATTGAATATCAAAAACAACAAGTCAACACATTTAACAAACGTAAAGTAATCATCAAATACAGGAAAACAAATGCACTCCTCGCATACAAGAACTTTGTAAGCAAAACAGTAGAACTTTGTTTCCAGAAGTCAAAATCTCTCCCCAGTTAGTAACCATAAGAAGAAATATAACACACAAATCATTGAGTAAAGTCATTTCACCCAGTATTGAAGAACAAATTCTTACTAATAGTCAATCATCTTCAAATGACACATTCCAACAACAGAAATCATGCTAGAGATTCTGAGCAAACAACTGCCTTTTCAGTGAATGAGTTTGTTGTGTATAAACTACCTCAAAAACTAAAGAGAGTAAACTTACCCTCGCTCTGCCAGAGAGAATAGGAGTAATGAGTTTGTATTTGGGTGATTCACAGATAAGTTTGTCATAGCTTATCTTGATGTTAACCCTGTCCTTTTGCTTTGCTTTGCTCCCAAAATGAAATTAAGAAAATTCAACAGATTTAAGTTTCAGGAGTTGTACAGAAGTTGAGCAGCCCAAAACAGATTTAAATATGAGGATCATGAATTGGCCTTTTACAACTTGTAACAGTTGGCTTGTATACTCTTCTCTTCTCTAATAAAATCTCTTCTTAATCAAAAAAAAATAAATTGTACCATCAATATAGGGCTTTGTCTCGCGACAGGCTTAAAAGTTACGTACTCAGATTTCGGAAGTGATCAATTGTGGTTAATTTGACAGTCCTCCCAATGTTCTTAGCGAACTTCTTAAATTCTCTGTGTGTTCTTTTTTTGTTTTACAAATAGAGTGCCTGAACTAATTATTGAGTCTAATATCAAGAAGTCTTTGTATTCTCGGCAGATAGTTTTATGTACCAAATCACTTCAAGCAGAAAATTAAGAAAGAAATTAGATATAAGATAATAGCCAGAATGCCCTGTTTCCGGCTGCATACTTGTTGAAATGCCCTGTATTTCCACCAAACATTGAAATGCCCTATTTCATCCAAATCTCAGTTAAACTCAGTTAAGTAGTCAAAGTGGCACACATGCGGTTTCGCACATGTGTAGATGAAGTCATTTGTACCCTTTACACATTGGACCAATGGGCAAGGACACAGCGTGAATAATTGAGATCAAAAACAAAGGTTCGCGAATTGGAACCTCAGACCTCTCGCTCTAACACATAACTACTTAACCAACTTTTTTTTTTTTTTTTTTGATAAATCTCATAAAATTTCATTCATGATAAAATAGAGATTACATGGATTTCAAGAACATCAAAATCAAAGATCAAATTACAATAAAAAAAGTACTAACAAAGAGCATTCCGTGAAGAGAAGTAACGAAACACCAACAAGAGTACCAAACAACCCAAAGATTGAAGGAATGGTTTTTGGATTATAATCCAACCATTTTGATAGAGTATTTTCTTCTATAGAAAGAGATGCTCTCATGAAAGGAGAGTAATATGCCCAAAATCTTGAATCTTGATCTTCATACTTGAACTTCCACTTAAAATCTCCACTAAAACCACAAAGAAATGCCATGAGAGCATATAAAGAATCTCCATAAAGGAGAATACATAAACAAAAAGAGCAAAAAACCCACAAAAACACCATGAAATCTCCTAAAAGCAATGGAGATTGAAGCAAAAAACTAAATCAAACTTAATCTAAACTACTGATTAACAACAAAATGGAAGAAATCTGCTCAGATCTAGCCCAAACTGGACTAGATCTGAGCAGTAAGAATTAATGGTGGTAGGAGTTTTTTGGATTTTGAGAAAGAGCTCTAGAGAGGAGAGAGAAAGGAGAGGAGTGATGATGCTCAGCTTTTTTCCTTTAACCAACTTGGCAGGTCACATTTTATGATTACATTTGAAGCTATAATATATTTAACCGAAGTATGAATGTACTATATTACAGTACTCTCACCTGACAAAACAGGACATGGACCTGACAATCAAAATTCGTCGAGATCTGAGTCATTATTCCACCTGATAAAAATGCTCCATTACCGTCAGACATTGCCCGACTCTCCCATATTACAGTCATTTACCATTTACAACTTAATTGATAGAAAGAATGACTACATTGCACAAATTAAAAAAATCTAAATTTAAAATCATACAATTTCAAATTTCAAAATGCCCGAAGTCTACGATTACATTATTAGTGGCAATTGAAGCTTCCCACATGCATTATCCGCTTTTGTGGTGAATCCGAAATTGGTTCCCTCTTAGGCTTAGTCTTATGGGGTACTAGATTGGCTACTACTACTACCAAAAGCGTGGTGTATTCTAGTAGTACTACTTCTCTCTCCTAGCATTTGGTAGTAGCTCAAGTAGTAGCTAGATTGGTACGCTGAATGATTCAGCGCTGAAAAAATAGGGAAAACGCTGAACGGTTCAGCGTTAAAAGAATATTCTACAGAATCTTAATAAATCTAATAATATATTTTTTGTATCTTATCCGTTAAAATAATTCAACGACCCAAAATTATTGAGCGCTGAATGATTCAGCGCTCAACGCTGAATGGTTCAGCGTATAGTTGTCCAATCTCACCAAACCCATAAGAACCTCTCTAGGCTACTATCTGACGTGGATGTCCAATCTAGTATACCAGATTGGACACCATAAAACTAAGCCTTAATGAAACCTCATTGTCAAGGCCATAACGAAGTTCACATGCATCCCACTCAATGCGCCTGCAAGTTTCATCAACCAATGAATATTGTGTCCTTCATTATTGAATGTCGTCTATCTGTGCAAAATTATTACGAACTCATCACTGAGAATCTTCTCTCCAAAGCATATTAAAGTTTTATTTTTGCCTCTTATTTGTTTGGATTTGACTGAATCTGACTCGATGTCTGATTCCGCCCTAGTCAGATTTCACATTTCGTTTTATTTTTCAAAGTATTGACTCAGACCGGACATCTGACTCGGAGATATTTAAATCAGATGCAGTTTTGTAGCCGACTAATTGGGGATACAAAAGTTTTCCTTAATTGAGTAGATGAATCATGCATTTCGAAGCTCAACACTCCAAATGAATCACTAGTTAGGTCACTCATTTCAATTATCAAGATGATTCCTTCCAATGACCGTAAGTGGGTTAACAAATCCTATAACATTTTGATTCTTCGATTCTGAGTTTTCCAGCTTCTAAAAAGTCTGATCAATACGTACGTATGACTTATATCTGATGTCAACCTGATATCTTCCCATGGACCCATCAAGATATTCACATGTGAATGTTAGTAAACTTAGAGCGACAACTTAACCAGGTCTGTAACAACTTTGAAACTTACTGGAGAGTAGTTACTACTGCATACAATGAAGATCGTACGTAAAGTCCAACGGTTGTAAACTCATCATGGCCCTCAAATCACACTTAAGACAAACACAAGATGACTATACGGGTCACTAGTGAAATGTCTTCGAGTGCCAGTGCTTGAAATTATTTGTACTTCATCACACATCATTTTCCAATGTTTTACCACATATCATTTTCCACTACATCTACTTTTGTGTGTGACTAGTGCCGTGAAAATTGGGGGCTGTAAAACGGCACCTAACCCATCTTTCATTTCCTATATAACATTCTCCATGCCTTCCGAAATTTATACACACCATCACAAATCTGATCTCTTCAAAGTAATTCTTAACTCTCCCTCTCTATAATCTCCCTCTCTGAACAAGTATAATAGGCTCTGAAAGAAGAAGAAGAAGAAGAAAAGGTCCATTTTCCCACTTTTCTTCCTACTTCATGTTTTGTTCCTAACATTTACAAATAATCAAGATGAAGACACATAAAAGACATGGAAGACAACTGTACAAATCGACGTTGTTGCTAAAGACTCGGATCATACAGAAGAAGCGCAAGAAGAAAAGGAAGAAGAAACTATGTAATCGACTTGCTTTGATCGATATGTGCGGATTCGGAAAAATGAACATGGCCATTCGTTTAGGAGCTGTGCCCAGTTCCAAAGTAGATGCTGGTAGTTCCAATTTGGCCCTACACTACATGAGAAACACTGTGCTATCAACAAAAGTGTACGACGTAGCTGTAGAAACACCACTGCAGCATTCTACACTGGTTTCGGAAAGGGTTGGTGTGAATATTTGGCTAAATAGAGAAGATCTCGAGCTTGTAATTAAGTTTTCTTCATTTTGTTTGCATTCAATTTGACACGGAAATTGTACATTTTGAAATGACTAAATGGAAGTGAATAACTACATTAAAGGATGACTGATATTGGTCATAATCTTAATGCTATGGAATCAGAACTTCCACTATGATCCAGAAATTTAAAAGGAAGACTCAATAATTTTGTGTATGCAATGGATTTGGTGTGCAAAATGATGCACATAAACTACTGGAGATAGCTTCAATCTTAGCTATACTGCGTACAGATTAGCCATGTAGCATCAATCTTAGCTAGTATCCGATGAATGTTAAAGTGGGTTGAAAAGAAACCACTTTAATCAACTGCTAGCCTTAATTTTTATTGAGACCTATCTTCAGAATGTACTTTTGTTAAAGAAACCACTCTAACATTACCAGCTTGCACAAGACTATAAGTCTGATGAGTCTGCAAAATGAGTTTAATTGTAAATCTGAATCAAATCAATTATTTGGTAAATTGTAATAGAACGATCCTCTCAGCTAATTAAGCTGGTGAATGCATAAGCAAATTAAACATGCATAAGAGTTTTCGTCGTACTACTTACACAATCTACTCAAATTGGTACATCATTTATCGAAACACTCGATCAGCTATGCAGCAGCAAGAAAATATCGTTACAACATTGCTAACATATATCTGAGATCTAGCTGGGAAACACGTCCATACTATGACCTATCATCTACTACGTGAATTACTAGAACACCATCAACCCCACCATGGTGGTTAGGGCTGTACATGGTACAGTTTGGAACGGTTTTAGTCTATATCAGTACCAGAACCATAGAAAACGGTTTTTAAATTTTCCGAATTGTTCCATACCGTTTGCCAACTGTTTTGATTACCATGGAACTGTCACGGTTTGGTAAAAAACCAACAGTTTACCAAAACTATTAATTTTGTCGGTTCCAAGAAACCGACAATTCAAATTTAACATTTCCTCTAAAAGAGATATTCATTTATACTTCAAAAAGAGAGGAATTCGTTCGTACTTCAAAAAGAGAATTTAACATTTCCTTTAGATTATGGACAAATCCATATAAAAATGATAAAGCAATAAATAAAATGCACAACCAAGCATCTCTTCTCACAAAATAAGAACAATAGTTACAACATTTCGCTTTCTCCAATCCAGATTAGACGGTATAGATTTTAAGAATTATATATATGGCTACTATTAACCGGTTTTTCCAACGGTTTACGGTTTGGTATTAATAGTTCACCATTACCATACCAATATCAACGGTTTTCAAAAAACAAAAACCATGCCATGCCATTAGATAGATGGTACGGTTCGGTTTAGGCCTAAACGGTTCGGAACGGTGCGATTTTACGGTT
>JAJJMA010207818.1:0-14435 GCA_023529015.1 Papaver nudicaule | reverse complement strand
CCTGAGGGTTTGATTTTGTAATGATCACAAATTCTTCCAATAAGACATAGAAAACCCAAATTTTTGCCATTTCGAGTCATTTCCCCATGTAATACTGAATCATCTTACACTGGTTGATCTCTCGCTTACTCCTTAGGTAGAAAACCAATTCTGCAAAATCTGGACTCCACACAGAGTTGACCATCATGGATGGGCATAGGTCAGCAACGCCAAACTTTCCAAATGCTTTCAACTTTAAGGATAGATCTTCCGTTGGAAACTTTTGATCCCATGGAATGACACGACCTATCAGGCCCATGGAAATTTCTCTCTTGGGTGGTCTAGCACTCACAGATCTAGGTAGTAAGATACCCGTACATGGCAAATTTGTGAGTTTTGCAATGAGATCACAGTTTACCTCAATTACTGTTTTCCCGACCATTGTTTTAAAGCTACATGATTCATCATATCGAATTCATGAATGTTGGTGTTTTAGGTGTAAAACAATAAAGAGAATCTGAGGGGTTAAGTGTGAAGTGTAATGATGTAATATGAAATTGTAATGGTATTCGAGAGGTCAAGATCGAACAAGACTCGCCTAAACCAAGAAATGGCCGTTCGAGTATTGCTTCAGTTACAAGAAGAGGAAATAGGGTTGGTTTAAGGGAGGGAGCCGAGAAAGATGAGATCAGAGAATTGCTATGATTTCTGTGATGTTGTGAATAAAGTTGCTGAAAGGATGGATATTCAGTTCTCACTAGATATTGAATGCTGAATGAGAAGAGTTAACCAATTATCGATGAGATGAATTGATTGCACTGCACTGAATTGAACTGATTGTTCTGTTGAACTTGAACTGTCTTTCCAAACTGGTCGAGTGACCTATTTATAGCATTAGAATTCCAACTGATCTCGTAAGAAGTGGAAGAAGTGGAAGAGTGGGAGTGTGGAGTAAGTGGGACCAGTTGTTAAGAGTCTTACGCCTAATATTAGGGAAGACTAACAACCCACTTTCTCATCCTCTCTTTTCAGCAACGTTCACACGACTTAGCTTTCTTTCCCGTTGTGTGATTGAGCTGTTGCAATTACACGTGCCGTAGATCGCCAAACCAAAACCCTAAAGAATATCCCCCCATGTAACTTACTTGATTCTCGTAAGATTTGTTAAGTATTGAATATTTGTTAAGTCAAAGATGACTAAGTACTGCAAGTCGTACCAATTACTGGTAAACTCAGGACTTCGCATAAAAATAGAGATTTAAGCGATAAGTTTGTGCATCTCTTTTAGGTTCGGTCTAAGGATTGAGCCGGGCAATCGCCATTTAAACCAATGAGAATAGTCTAAGGATTGAGCTATGCAATCTCCATTTAGACTGAGAGGATTTCAACAACTCTCTGTAGCAATAGTCAAGTAAATGCGACTTTCGATTTGCCATAAATATGAGAAATTGGCTTGTGGCATATAATGCACCAATTCCCTGAGTAATAGAGACATATGAATGTCCAAAATAATATGAGTCATTGCTATGAGCCATGATTAAGAAATGTAGCACTGATTTACAGAAGCAAGTCTATAATCAGGAAAACATGCGAGTGATGCTAACACAGCGTAGCCACAATTAAGAATGCATAAGCAATCCAAGGCCTAAATATAGGACACATGAATGATAATAATCTATGTTGCATGGCATAATAATCTTATTAGAAAGTTAGATATAGGATGTATGAGGATGAACCATAACATTACGTCATATTCAGATTTCTGGACAGTTTACACGTCATATGTTATTGGGAACTCACATATGAGCAACTTTCATGAAGGAAGTTTCTCCTGAATCTTCATGGATTAGACCGTAAAAATAGTTCTTTGAGGCAATTCGTAATCTGCCAGATTTCCGAATTTGAGTAGGAAACTAGAATATCATGGATTCAATAAAGACCATACTCTAGGACTTGGATCAGCGGGACCCATAAGTAGAGGCGGCTCAAGGATGAATAAGTGGGACCCTCAATCTATTGTGTGTGATAAAAGTGGGCCATAATATTGTTTTATAGGCGACCTATGAAAGTGGGGTCTACAAGAAGAGTTGCGCTATCAACAAAAGTGGGGTCGTGACAAGAGTCACGGCCAAGAGGGAAAGAGGTGGAGTCGTGGTAACAACCAAAACCAAGCCACAAAAGTGGGGCCACGCATTAGGCATGGCCAAGCTCTAAAAGTGGGGCCGCCTAAACTACAGCCAAGCCAATAAAGTGGGACCATGATATCAGGTTATAGCCAACCAAAGAAAGTGGGACCAGCCCTAAATCATAGTCAAGCAATGAAAGTGGGGCCGCGACATGAATCACGGCCAAGGCCAAAGTGTGGGGCCGTGGCTCAAGACCAAGCTAGAGACGCAAGATAGGATGGGATGGTCGTGTGGGCCATCCATACATGGGCATGAACTAGGCAAGGCTAGGGAGGACGTGAGTTTAGGATGGGATGGCCGTGTGGGCCATCCATACGTGGATGCAAGATAGGCAAGCCAAAGGGATGTGTGATTTTAGCTAGCAAGGGGACGTGAGCTTTAGGACAAGCAAGGGGACGTGAACTTAGGATGGGATGGTCGTGTGGGCCACCCATCCATGGATGTGAGCTAGGCAAGCAAGGGACGTGGGATAGGCAAGGGAAGGGACGTGAGATAGACAAGGCTAGCTAGGTCGTGAGATTGGACATGGGCTAGATGAGACGTGTGTATGAGCATAGGCTAAGGCACGTGCACAGGCACATGCGCATGCATAAGCTAAAACGCGTGCACAGGCACATGCGCATGCATAAGCAAGGATGCATGCGTAAGGATGAATACGCGTAGGCTAGGGATGTGGACCATGCTACTAGGCTACGGTTGTGAAAGATCAAAATATGGCTATGATGACTATTGTAAAATAAATTCATACCTTGTCTCGAGCCATTCCAAGATGCCAAAATTGATGCAAAATTACTCTTGCAACCTCCTCGCCAAAAACCACCATCAACAGTTGGCATAGAATTCTCTAATTGTTCCTTCATAAGCTCTTCCATGACCATCAAATATGTTACCCAAATTAAAGGATCTTACATATTTTACCACATCTTCAAACCTTATACTATCGACAAGTTGTCTTTCTATGATGAGAGGCCTATCCTTGATGCTAAGGTAGGTTTGGTAGTGATATTCATCATAAAAAGTGATCCCAAGAGTTGAATCACGATGGTATTTGGTATCTTTCCTTAATGTGGAGCTCTCCTTTGATAGAATTGAAGGATTATCCATCCTCTTCCCCTTAGTTCTTTTCATAAAGAATTAAATCCACTAAACTTGATTCAAAAACGTGATTACCCTTTTTACAGACGTTCTTGAATTGAATCAAAACAAATCAGAAGACTCGTCGTGATTCAGGAGAAGTTTCTGATACAGAAAAACCTAGGGCAGTGGTTTCTGAACCGTACGGAAGCAGAAAAAATTGTCTCTGTTTCGTGCAGTATCTCGTGTATATATAGGGGATTGTAAACCCTAGTTACGAGATCCATCTTGTATCAAAATTCAAATTTTCTAAAAAACCCAAGTTTTACCTTAATACAGATTCCTTTTTGCATGGGACTCCTAAGAGTTTATACAAAACTGAAACTTGTATGTTTTTTCCATTTAAGAAACTAAGTTATTCCCTTTTTGAGATAATATTGACAGGTTATTTTCTCAAGGGTAACTATTTCTCCATTATTTTGATTTTGAGAGCTACAAAAATCAAAATTTCTTTATCTTGGTAGAGCAGGGGCTCAACACTCAAGTATTTTACCAATAAACCCAAAAAGACTAAAAGAATAAATCTACAAGAATTTTAACCTACTTCCCTATACATTTTCTCATTACAGGTAGGTACATAGTGAGAAAATTCTATCATGGATTTTAGGGAGAGTAGACGTGAGTATATGGATACTCACAGATCTCAGGATGACAATTGCCACAGTGAGATACATTATTGTTTTGGTTTTCCTTTGGAACATAGTTTTTTGCCTTTCTTTTCCTATGTTTTATCAAAGGGTTACTCATGGGGCTGGAAGCATGCCTCGCACGTTTTGAGTTTCTTAACACGTAAAGTTGGCATTCTTTATCAATGTGTCCAAGATTTCCGCATTCGAAACAGCGTATATTGGCATGCTTACTTCTTTGTTCCTGGATTTTTTGATGTATTCCACAAAGCTGACATTGAGATTTTGGAGGAGTCGGCAGAGTGTTTTAACTCGAAATCTGTCAGGATCAAGAAGTTCCATGAGTTCTTGTTTCTCGAGCGTATGTAGTCGCATAATTTCATTGCGATGAGTCTCGACTATTTTTACAAGCTTATCACAACCCAGCAAATTCTGAAGTAAGCGTTGTATCCTCTGGTATAATAAATTGGCGGTAGAGTAGAACCAATGGTTAATGTACACCATAATTCACGTACCTCGATAAACACAGACAGTTACGCCTTTTAATGTGTTTACCGGATCTGATACCAATTGAAAAGGCAGGGGTACCGAAATACAACCAATTTTTCGTTTGGGATCGTATGTCTTATGGTAAGATAAGGACGATCTCAAAAAAATATCGAAATCTGATAACCGGAGTTAAGATCACAAGTGATCAGTCCAACTCAAGACAAGTCTTGATAAATCCCCTGGATGGATTATGGACCAACACCGGTTATGACTAATGTACTTCTTGTGTTTGCTTTAATTATATAATCAGAGATATAATGCGGAAAGTAAAGCACACAAGACACCAGAGATTTTTTTAACGAGGAAACTACGACTCTAAGCCGAAGGCTACTTCTGGTGAAAAACCCAGTGATGTAGGAGATCCTGTTTTAACCACCAAAGGTGAACAAGAAATTGTTCACCCTGACACAACTTGATTGTGTTTATGCGGCCTCACCATGAATTGCCCTTTCAATTGATATGGGGAGGTAAAGCACAAGAATAGGGCACAGACCCGGTTGGAGATTACATAGAGGTATGTCATTAACATTGATCAAGTTAATATTCATTTGTTCAAAGGTTGTCAAATCCTTGAATATGAATATGTATCCTTCATGTTTCTCTAACTCAACTTGGTTTTAAGAGTTCTTAAATATACAAGTTGCAAATAAAGTTTACGACTTTTGTTTTAAACAAAGGAATACTGGATACATTGAATTGTTTGTCCAAGTTAGGCTTTGTAAGTTGTTTTTTATTGAATAACACCACATGGGGGGAGAGTTCTTAACTTGAACTTGCGCTTAATAACAAATCTTTTTGGGGAGCGTGGTTGTGGAATATAAGGAGAAAGGTGTGTCTATATTTCTCCAAAGATGAATCAACTTAGAGATCATCGTTTTGATTTCCTAGTTATGTCATCTTAAACTTGGTATGTGAGTACTTAGCTTAACCTATTCTCATAGGTTTATGAAACCCTAGTCTCAAACTACTTTGTCATAATTTTGTGACAAATAGGGGGAGAATACATATGGTTCTTGTTCTTGTGGTTCATAACCATAGGGGGAGAACGACATGTGATTAATTGTTGTGCTTTTACAAAGTATCAAGTAAGGGGGAGTAATTAAAGCTGAGAAGAAGCTTCATATCAGGAATGAGTAGAATCACTTTAAAAGTTTTGATACACGGACTTTAAAGTTTGCACAGATTCTTACTCTTTGCACAAACAACATGTGGGATTAGCATATTAACCCATGTAAGCTTAAGCGTACCTTTATGGTTGTTTGGGCTGGATATGTTGAAGGTGATGTCTACGGATTCATCAACAAGAGTTCAATGAACACATCAAGACTCAAGGGGAAGTTGAAGAATTCAAGAAATCAAGATACATCTGGTTAGTACTTAATTGTATATCTTTTGAATCCATATGTAAATTGGTTTTGTCACTAAAATTGACAAAGGGGGAGATTGTTAGGGCATTGTCCGGTCAAACCCACTAGCGTTGGTATGTCAAGCTGGTTGTCAGTTTTAGGTGTCAAAACACAATTCTTGATTTAGCCTACTAGAGTTTAGATTTCGCAATTGGGATATGGACTAAGCAGTAGAGACCTTGAAGACGAAGACTGTGAAGACAAAGAAGACATCAATTATTCTTCATCGACAAAAGGTTAGTAGGAGTTATGACTTTTATGGAAATTCTTCTATTCTACTTACTCTATCTTTCGAAATAGTCGGCTACTTTAGTAGTGATATTAATAGCGATTGAGATCGTGTTCTTGTCTACATGACCATGTGTTATGTTGGTATTTGTTCCCGCGAATACTAAGTTTACAAGAATGCATGAGATAGATTCGATACCATTTGTCCGTTGCAATGGTTTGCTTGCAAATCACTTGTTGGATATGGGTGAATCTAAAGGAGTACTCTTGAGCAAGAGTCCAGTGGATTATAGTTGAGGACGTCTAACACGTCTAAGTACTGGTTAAGCCCAGAACTTCCAGCGGTTCCAAGTTAAACCCTAATCTGAATGTCGACGGTTCCCGAACCGTTCGTGAACAGTGACTTAGGAAAAACTCATGAGTTCCAAAGTATCATTTTGTACGCGTAGCCTACGTGAACCTCAAAATCGATACTTTTGGCTGTGATTCAGATGGACGGTTTGCGAACCGTCCCAAGTGAATATTCTCTGGGATTTTCACTCGGGTTAAACTCTGACTCCTTATCTCTTAGTTGGACTTGGTTATCACGAAAATATCTTTTGTGGTCCATCTAACGGTTCTCAATGTGTCAATAAGATAAAGATTATCTCTGGTCTGTTGGATATCAATCTTGAAGTGTTTATGAGCTAATAAAACACTTGGCAGATAAATGATAAATGATTTCCAATTGAGATAAATCTCTGTTTACTTTGTTTGCAAGTTAGGGTTTCCAAAACTTGTGAAACAAGTAACTAGTTGTTTTATTCCAAAGCAACCTATCTTATTGAGTGCTACAAATAGAGGTGTCTAAGGACAAAAACCACAAGCATCAAGCATACGTGAAGATTCCTTTTGGAAGTGATCGTAAAACTCTTTTCACTTTGGTGAATGCTTGTTGTGGTATAGTCATCCTCTATTAGGTAGCAGTTCCTCTTGGGATTTACCTACGACTATAAAGACTTCTCTTGAGAGTTGGGAAGCACAGGTAGAAGATTGAGACCTTAGTGGTTGAAATCGGAGTAACCTGTAACCTTGGTAATCTGATCACGTTCTTGTCTATTCTACGGTCCTTCTCTTATGATATAAGGCCATTCAAGAACTGTTATGTTACATACAGGGTTTTGAAAGGAAGCAACGCACGGCTGCACTCGGTGTTGTAAGACCTAGTTAGCTCCAGTTGTATAAGTTTCTTAAGTGATTCTTCGTGTACAACTGAGGTAGAGACAAGTTGGGCATAGTTTACTCGGTTTACTTGTCATCTCCCGCTTGTAAGTAGATTTCCGTATGACCTGGAGAAATCCGAAGGAAGTCACTTTGTGTATGTCAAACTGATAGAGGACAGTTTAAACATAGAGTTGATAATTGAGGTTGCAAAGCCGAAATTGTTGACACAAGCCTTTAACAGCGGTTAAAGCAACTCCTAGGCCTGTAAAGGACGTCAGCTAGGGGAATCAAGTGTGTGACGATCTGTGGGGGATCTAGAGACGTAAGGAGTGCGACAATAGCCAGTCCGCTTGGAGGGTGGAATTGGTCTCTGCTACATCCCAGACCGAAGTCTTATAGTAGGCTAGTGTTGGTAGACAGTTTGTACTGTGCAGTGTTCAATCTGGACGAGGTCCCGAGGTTTTTCTACAGGTCGTAGTTTCCTCGTTAAAAAAATCTCTGGTGTCTTGTGTGCTTTACTTCCGCATTATATTCTCTGATTATATAATTAAAGCAAACACAAGAAGTACGTTATTATAAACCTGATCGTTGTCCTCAATCCATCCCTTGGATTTACCAAGACCGTGTCTTGCGTTGGACTGATCCTTGTAATCCAAACTCAGGTTAACAAATCTGGATATTGATTTTTGAGATCGTCCAGATCTGACCATAAGTCTCACGAGCCCAAACGAAAAGTTGGTTGTATTTCGGTACCCCTGCTTTTTCAGTTACCAGAAGTTTAAATCTCATCATCTCAAGGAACATAAGATTAGGTAATTATATATCTTTTTTTTTTTTGAATTTAAAAGGTTATATTAAAGTTGGACAAAAGTCCACTACCTACAAGCTCAGGTAGCTAGGCAAGAAATAAAGAAAAATCATCTATGCTAACTGTTACAACATTATAAATACTAATCACTAACTAATTTGTTTTCTAAACCAATAAATTAAGCAAAGCAACAAGTGCCCAACATGCAACTATAATTAACCACCCAATGTATGAAAATCAACTTCTAGTTATCTTTCGTTCTCCATTGATGTTAGATTTCATGTTGTTGTAATTTAAAAATACAATAAATCTACTCAATCAATGAGAAAAATATTGATTATTAAGAAATCTTTTAAAAAAATGAAAAACAGTACATACTTGTTTGGTTATTACAATTTTATTCAAACAAGCTTTTATATCTTCCAAAAGAAGCATATCACAAATCCATTGTAATCTTGGATTACAATTTCATTTAAACAAGATTCCACACCTACCAAAGGAAACAATCTTAGATTACAATTTCATTTAAACAAGCTTTTATATCTACAAAAAGAAACATATTACAAACATACATAGTTCATCTGGTAAATCCATGATCTTTATATCTTTTCAAACTTATACTCATATTATTTCTTTTCTGCAGCCTTAATCTAATATATTATAGGATATGTACTATCCTTCTCCCTATATCTAAGAAGAAGAACAAAACAAGAAGAATAAGAAGGTGGTGATTGAAATGGTTTTACACATCGTTGTCGGACAGGTGGTATTGGCTGCAAAGAAGAAGCATCACGAGTTCTGTTCTTTTTCTTCCTTATGTTGGTTTGGCTACGGAGGAGAAGACAGGATAAGTAATGTCTTAGGGTTATAGTTTACAATATCCACGAATATAATTTAGTAAGATCTACCAGCCCCTAATGATCGGTTCGGTTTAAGGGGTGAACCAGAAGCGAACCTAAATAAGTCGGTTTATTATAATCTAAAATCAATTATTACCATTGGATGAATGGTTTTGTTAGTTTTTTTGGTTTTCTGCACAACACCTAGCCACGGTTTCTGATGTTATCATATAATGGGTGATTCCTATGAATATATTTATACTCCAAGATTTGCACCCACAAAGTATTTGGGATTCTTAACTATTCGTCATGCCATTTTGGCAAGTATCGCTTAAGTTTTTTAAATCCAAGATCGCCTTGTCCCTTCGGTCTCAAAGTATACCACGTTTGTGTATTAAAGCCTACTGAATTTCCCTGTGCGCCCGCCAATATATATGAACAATTTCCAATTCTTGAATAGTTTTCGTAGGAAGAGGAAAGCATGTCACTTGATGGAGTGACATTGAAAAAGCCTCTGAAGCGAAGTCAACCGCATCAGCTGCGAACAACTCAAGGGTTTCATACTTAGTCCGCAGACGAGTGTGTTGCTTGTTTAAAACCCGAAAAGCCTTCTTAAGTCCATGATGAGAAGTTCCGGGAATGATAGTGCACACTTCAGAAGCATCCGGAAAAGTATTTGAAGCAGAACATGAGCAGCAAAAGAAGCCATCCGGGAACGCAGGAGAAGCAGCAACATCGCAGACACAACAGGAAGAGTTCCGAGCGCAAGGAAAATTTACAGCACACTCAAAGAAATCAATATCGAGATGAGCGTTCCAGATAACAGCATCAACACGATGACTTACATAAACAAACAAAGAGCCAGATGAATCCCCAGCAAGAAAAGATGGAGTAAACGAAACGGGATCCTTATTCACCAATGTCAGGGCACATGTCCAGTTGAACCCACCAACGTTAGTATGTCAAGTTGGTTGTCAAAGTTAGTTGACCAAAACTCAATACTTGATTTAATTCTACTGAAGTCATTTTTGGACTAGGGTTTAATTATGATGTTGAGACTCAGATCGAAGACGAAGCGAAAACGTGGAATCTACGAGGACTTCTCTAAAGGTTAGTATCACTTTGATTCGATGAATGTCTAGTAACTATTCTATCCTCGGAAATATAGTCGAGACTTTAGTATGACTATAGTGAAATTGAAGAAGAAAATCATTTCCAAAATATTCATCTGATGATAATTTTGAGAGTGGTGATCAAGTTCTACTTGATTAAGCTTAAGGATATTTGATTTTATAATTGCATCATTGAGGTAATACAATCTTTGTTTTACTTAGTTTGGAATTGAAGAATATATCTTCTAGACTAATGTGTATGAGTTCGCCAACCTTCCTATTCAGGTTACCTAACTTATATGAGCAATAAGGCATTGGGTTCGCCAACCTTCCAAGTGCAAAATCTAAAAAGTCACTTTTTAGGCAACTAGGTTCACCAACCTTTCTTTTAAGGTTAGCCAACCTTCGGGCTGATTTGGTCTTTCTAGGCAACTTGGTTTGCCAACCTTCTTTTTAGGTTCGCCAACCTAGGGGCGTGACCAGGTCAGAGCTGGTTGACCAGTTCGTGGACTTTAGTGCAATGGTCTTTTAAAGGCTATTTTAAGCACAATTCTTCATTGATTTGTAAAAAAATTTTCACACATATTGGTGGCACTTGTGACACTATTTTTGAGTGAATGAGATCAAGGTTTTCTTTCCCTTACTGATCAAATTTAATTATGTTAAGTTGTGATCTTAAACTAGGAAACTACTACTTTTACCCGTAGAGTTTATTAAGGTAAATCCTTAAGAAGAGTAATTTCGTTAATTGTGGCAAGTCACCTATGTTTGGTTATGTAGGGCATTGTTCGGTCAAACCCACTAGCGTTGGTATGTCAAGCTAGTTGTCAGTTTTAGGTGTCAAAACACAATTCTTGATTTAGCCTACTAGAGTTTAGATTTAGGAATTAGGATATAGACAAAGTAGTAGAGACCTTGAAGACGAAGACAAATATTATAAAGAAGACATCAAATATTCTTCGTCGACAAAAGGGTAGTAGGAGTTGTGACATTTATGGAATTTCTTCTATTCTACTTATTCTATCTTTCGAATAGTCGGTTACTTTAGTAGAGATACTAATATCGATTGAGATTGTACTCTTGTCTACATAACCATGAGTTATGTTGGTATGTGTTCCCACCATACTAAGTTATAAGATACATGAGATAGATTCATTACACTTTCCAATGCAACGGTTTGCTTGCAAATCGCATGTAGAAAATTGGGTGAATCTAAAGGAGTACTCTAGAGCAGAGTCCATGGATAATAGCTGAGGACGTCCGCACATCTAAGTACAGGAAAACTGGCCCAAGCCCAGGAACTTCCAGCGGATCCAGTTTAAACCCTAAATCTGAAACACGGCGGTTCCAGAACCGGTTCGGGAACAATGACTTCGGATTTACATCCTGAGTTCCAAAACGTTGATCTGTACGCGTACATGTACGTGAACAGTAGATTCAATGTATTTGGCCCAAATTTCAGATCCAGACAGTTCACGAAACTTCTGGTGAATATTCTTCGGGATTTTCAATGCGAGTTTAACAGATAACTCCTTATCTCTTAGTTGGACTTGTGCTTATCAAAATATATTATGTGGTCCAAATGAATCTCAATGAGTCAATAAGATAAAGGTGTTCTCATGGTCATTGGATTTATATCTTGAAGTGGTTAAGAGTTAATAAACCATTTGCAGATAAATGTTAAAAGAATTCCAATTGAGATTAATTTAGGGTTTCTTTGTGTACAAACCAAGTAACAGGCACGTTTACGCTGGCACTTGCTAACTTGTAGCACAAGGAATCTATTGCTTTATCTCAAACCTATCTTATTGAGAGATATAAATAGAGGATTAGAGAACGAAAACCACAAGCATCAAGCATACATGAAGTTTCTTTGTGGAACTGATCGTAAACTCTTTGCACTTCGGTGTAAGCTTGTTGTGATAGTCATTCTCTATTAGGTAGCAGTTCCTCTGTGGGATTTAGCTAATGACTATAAAGACCTATCTTGAGAGTTTGGAAGCACAGGTAGGCGATAACGTACCTTTGTGGTTGTTATCTGATTAACCTGTAACCTTGGTAACCTGATTACGTTCTTTTCTATTCTACGGTCCTTCTCTTCTGCAATAAGGCCATTCAAGAACTGATACGTTACAAACAAGGTTAAAGAAGCAATGTGCGGCTTCACACGGTGTTGTAAGACCTAGTTAGCTCCAGTTGTGTAAGATTCTTAAGTGATTCTTTTCACAGCTGAGGTAGAGACAAGTTGGGCATAGTTTACTCGGTTTACTTGTCAGCCCCCGCTTGTAAGTAGATTTCCGTATGACCAGGAGCAATCCGAAGGAAGTCACTTTACGTATGTTAAACTTAAGAGGACAGTTCGAAACATACAGTTGATAATTGAGATTGCAAAGCCGTAATTGTTGACATAAGCCTTTAACAACTGTTAAAGCAACTCCTAGGCCTGTAAAAGACGTCAGCTAGGGGAATCAAGTGCGTGACGATCTGTGGGGGGTCTAGAGACATAAGGAGTGCGACATTAGCCAATTCACTTGGAGGGTTAGAGTTGGTCTCTGCTACATCCCAGACCGTAGTCTTATAATAGGCTAGTGTTTGTAGACAGTTAGTACTGTACGGTTGATACGTGTGATCTCCGTACTCTTGATGACTAGAGTTATTAGGGCGGAATTCGAAATAACTATAGACGAAAGATAGGTAGAACGTAACACAAGGACATAATTACGAAGAAAGATATCTTCTCTAGATTATGAACAAGACAATATTACAATTCTCTCTTTCACGCTCACAATCTCTCTAAACAATTTAAACTCTAAATTGTTTGCTAAGCTTGCTTTTGCAACACGATGGTTACCTCACAAACTTCTTCTCTAGAATTACTAGATGCCTACGGTGTCTAAGCTATGAGCCAAGCACCTCTATTTATAGTGGTGGTTTCCCTAAACCTCTTAGGAATCTATTTCCTTATTTAGGACATATATCCTTCTTTAGGAAGTTATTTCCTTATCTAGGAATCCTTCCTTAATAACAATCCTACTCTATATAGGTTTTCTTCCCTAAACAAAGTTCTTCCCTCAATTAACTTGAGGTTAAACTAAGTTCCTAAAGAGACTAGGATACACCTGTATCATGGGCCCCCCCTTTAAGAACTTGAACTCCTGTGAAAGTTAAAAATGGAGATTAGGGAACTCGTGAGTTCCTTTCTCCCTCTTGAACCATCTCGCGTTGCTTGAAACTTGACCTTGACGTCTAATTTGGAAAGTCTTCTTCTCTCCTCGTCGTGTCTTTAGCTCCATGTTTTTACCTGCAAAAACAAGTGTACCGTCTCTGGGTACTTTCGTAGTGCTCGGAGATCAAAGTCGAACAAGGCAAGCCTAAACCAAGGATGGCCGTTCCCACCTTGCTTCGGTCACAGAGAGGATAGAGGTTGGTCTAGGGAGGGAAACAGCGAAGAAACTTGAGATCAGGTTAAAGATGAGTTTTTGGGTGTAAGAGTTCAAGATCTCCGTCGTGAAGTCGACTGGAAATCTCCAAGGGCTAGAACGAGTTTAGATTCTCAGGTGTTTTTTCTGAGGCTCCGTGTATTTTCTGGATGTTCTCGGTGTTCTAGTTGTTCTGAACGTTCTGCCTTGGAAGATAGAGGAAGCCTCTATTTATAGTTTGAACTCACCCTGATCTCTCGACAGAGAAGGTGGACGTCGTGGAAGAGTGGAGGAGTGGAGGACATGCGTTGGTTTCCGTAACTGCCTGAGTTGTGTGGAACATGCCCACTCGTGCCATCTTCTCGTAACTGCCCACTATCTCCATCAGTTTCTTTCAACTGTCGTAGACCGCCAGACCAATACCCCTAAAGTTATCCCCCCGTGTGATGTTTTGATATCTCGAGTGAGTAGTACGCGGCTATTGCGTAGTTGAGTTGAGTTGGGCTGTACGACTGATTGTCGTGACCAACATGGTGTGATGTCGAGTGGCCTTGGTCCTTGGCCAAGGCCACAAGTGCTTGATTGCGCTTTGGCACTTGTCGTGGTGGCGCCATGGTTCATGGCGCCACGACCTTGGCCTTTGGCCAAGGCCATCCTGTTGTGGCTCCACGAATGATGGCGCCATGTTTTTTTTTGGCCTTTGGCCATTTAGGACGCGCCTTTGGCGCTAATCGTGGAGGCGCCATGGCTCATGGCGCCACGGCCTTGGCCTTTGGCCAAGGCCATCTTGTTGTGGCGCCATGAATTGTGGCGCCACGATTTTCGGCCTTGGGCCAATGTTTGTTTATTGTGGCGCCATGGAGTATGGCGCCACGGCCTTGGCCTTTGGCCAAGGCCATCTTGTTGTGGCGCCACGATTTTCGGCCTTGGGCCAAAGCTTGTTTAT
>JAJJMA010207810.1:0-11241 GCA_023529015.1 Papaver nudicaule | reverse complement strand
TAAGAATGTACCTATATATGGCTATGGAACTCTCTAATACTAACGGCCTTTCTTAGCTAATTACACCGATTGCCCATTGGTCTGACCCTAGTGTACCTAGGCTTTGTAAGTAACAAGGCATTAGTTGTAGTAATATAATAAATTCTCAAGATTCATTCAGCTGAAACTATCCGCGAAACATATAAATTTTGCCTTCAAAACAAAATCAACTAACATCACAATTCTTATACTCCCTCCGTCCCACATAAATTGAGCTAGTTGGGATTTGCACAATTATTAAGGCATGGAAGAGAGAGATTAGTTTTTTACTGTTTTTTCCAGTTATACCCTTATAAATACTATGATAGTAAAATTTAGAAACGACATATCTCAAATTATGACACGTATCTTTGTAAACTTTATACCATTGAAAGGCATTTTAAAACACCTACGCAACGAGTACAAACATGACTATGAAATTATGAATATTTATTATACTAAGATTTCATAACAATAATCAATAAAAAGGATAAAATTAGAAATATGACATATATAATAGAACTAGCTCAATTTATGTGGGACAAAATCAAAATAGAACTAGCTCAATTTATGTGGGACGGAGGGAGTATGTGGTTAGCTTCTTGCGTGAGCTTTTTTCTTTTGGATTTATACTTGTAAATCAATTTTGTAAAATATCTTTCCATTGTTGCATGGTGCATAAAATGAATATTGTTAGACCACCGAAATACTCCTGTAAGAAGACTAAAATCGCCTTCTAACATGACGTATATTTTTGGCGGGTTTTATACCTCTCGTGTAAGATCCTTTGTTCCCAATAACAACGACACAATTCCATTCAAGTGAAATGAATACAAAAATAACATAATTATGGCCAGAACAGAGGCATGATTTCTTTAGCTAGTGAATACTTGCCGTTTCTATTTAGTGGGTGAGAAAACTAATGACACAATAAGAAACCAAAAAAAGAGGGGTGTTTTCGTACTTTAGCTCCATGTGACAACAAGCTTAAAACTTTTTTGAATTTGGTTGGTCAGTAAAACCTCACATTAAAACCCGAGAAAATTTATAATTGCAATCCGTAAAATAATAAAGCGGAAAAAAAAGCTGCTAAATTTTCAGTCTCCACACACATTGGATTTTATTTTCATTTCTTTCTCTCTTTCTTTCGCTCATCATTCGAAAAATCTCATAGAATCATAGACAACCGAAGCAGCAGAAAGAAGAAGATCTGTAGATTCAGTCGGTTTTTAGTTTCTACCATCAAATTATTTATCTATTTTTCAAACAGTTTCAAACGATTCAACCAGGTTTGATCATTTGAATCTTTCAGAGGTTATTTTTGTGCATTTTTTAGAGCTTTTTTCCAAGGATTTTTTTCTTCATATTTTTGTGAGATTGAAGCTGAAGAAACAGAGTGATCGGATATTTTGACTGAGTAAAACTTTACTTTTTGGTTTGGTGGATTCGTAGTATATTGAGTTGCATGAGTGAAAATCGTTCAAGTAATCAAAGATCGAGTTCTTTTTTTAGATTAAGGATCTTGATGAGTTGAAGATATTCAGTACAATGTTTTGTGTAACGATTATTTACTGATATTTGAGGAAGAATTTGAATAACTTGTTTAAAAAACAGAAAGATTATTCAAGTAATTGGAGTTAGTGTGTTTGAATCTATGCAGTAAGTAAATATACTAGTAAAAAAGCAGAAATTGATTTGGAGAATTTTTGATCAGTGGTTTTTAGGTTTCCATTCATTTAATCTCATTCTAGTGAAGGTAAAATCGATTTGAATTTCGGAGAGAATTTGTTTGATTGGATACAAGATTTTCTTGTTGTCTTCAAGAATTATTGATTGAGTAAAGAAAGAGCACTATTCTCTGTTTATCAAGGTATTATGGTCCCCTCCATTGAAATGAAGAGATAGTAGTAGTTCAAGATTGTGGGGACAAATTTTGTGATAACCTCTTTTGGGATAAAAAAAAGGTGCTTCTTTGGTCCTGAATCTATTATCACTAGTGGTATCTACTGAAGAAACACAGTTTTCGGGACCGCAATTCACTTTCAGAGAAAAATGCCTCAGAAGCCAGTTCCTTCAAAGAGAATGCCCAAGAAGCCACCTTCAAAACCCCGGGTTCCACCTTCGTTACAGTCAATCAAGTCATTGCCTGGTGATTTTAGGTATATTGGTTCAGCTACAGGTATGTCTGATGACATGAATGGAGGAAATAGTCAGTCAATGGCTACGGATAGTATTCCAGAAAATGATGATTTGAGTGACAGCAATATGGAGGTGATCAATGAAGAATCGCCATATGGTAATGGTACCGTTTCTGTGGAAGAGATGCCTTCCGAAGGGAATGGGTACTTGGATTCTGGAAAATCTGTCATCCCTGCTTTATCACCTTCCCATAGTGAAAATAGGTGGAGTGACACAAGCGCTTACTCAGGGAAGAAGGTAATTATTTTATTTCCTTGGTTTCTGCAAATACCTAGTGTCACATTGGTTCTCCTTCTCCATTCAATTTCACTAGCTAATTTTATAGCGAAGTCAGTCGGTGGATCACAATTATTCCGTTCCACATACTAATACCATTTCGTACGTACACCTCTTATACTGGCTCAGTGAATCTCTAGTTTAATTTACTAACGTGCTTAGAAACTCCAATAAGATAATGGGGTTGCTTGCTATTAGCTTCCTTGTGCTTTGTGTTTCTACCAGTTCATATGGGTACCAGTTGATTTCTTTCGTAATTATGATTTGCCTTGTGTAGAAACAAATTTCTTACTAAAAGTTATTTTAAACCCAGGGCAGGTATCTAAAGTTTTGGACAAAATTTGTACATGAAGAACCAACCTCTTGTCATATTATGATTTATAACATAACATAAACACTATGTTAATGAGATAACTAACCTTCAGATGGGAAATCTTTTTAAGATAGTAACCTGTAGGAGTTCTCAGTTATGCTAAACCAATGACGCTGTGAGTTGATATAATCAGCATTTAGTTAAGTAATAGATTACCTACATTTGGAAGTTTATTTGTTTCAGAAGCTGCAATATTGGTGTCAACTACCAAATGGCAACTGGGCGTTGGGGAAGATTGTGTCAACATCAGGAGCGGAGTCAATTATATCACTTAATGAAGGAGAGGTAAGCCTAATATATTTAAAGGCTGCTGCTAAATATTGAAATCCTTATATCCACTTTGCGCTGGCTAACTTTCTTTTACCTATTCCAGGTTTTAAAAGTGAATGGCGAAAGCCTTTTAGCTGCAAATCCTGACATCCTTGATGGTGTAGACAATCTTATGCAGCTCAGTTATTTGCATGAACCTTCAGTATTGTACAATCTACAATACAGATACAACCAAGATATGATCTATGTGAGTGTTTTTGTTAGTGAGATTTCGTTTTCAATCATCTAAATTCACACTTCTAATTTTTTTAGTTGGTGTTCCTTTTTTACATTGTAGACTAAAGCCGGACCTGTGTTGGTTGCTATCAACCCTTTTAAAAAAGTCCCACTATACGGAGATGATTATATTGAAGCATATCGGCGCAAATCAACTGATAGCCCACATGTGTATGCTATTACCGACACAGCAATTAGGGAAATGACAAGAGGTGGATTAACTTTGTATGATGAAATTTAAGCAATAAGATAGGAGTTGTTTCACCGCTTCTAAAGTTCCATTGCATTTTCACTTACTTTGTTTTGGTAAATGTTGCAGATGAAGTAAACCAGTCCATCATTATAAGGTTGGTAAAAGATCTCTAAGTACTTGGTTTCTTTCTGCATCTGTATGCCTTACTTTTTTTAGCAGTAGTTACTTGTTATATCAACTTAATTTATCAAAGAGGTCAGTACTTGGCTCTTTGCTTCTTAAAGTTCAACTCATATTCTTTATATTTTACTTGTTAGCTTGTATTATGCCAACATAAGTCATAAAATAATAGTCGAGAAGTATTGTACATCTATCCAGAGTAGGAACTTGGTTAGTTGAAAAAGACCAAATGTTTGACTAGGTTAAAGAACTAGTAAAATTTCTATATGTAATGTGACTTCAGTGGGTGGCTGCATATGAATACTTCATACAGTAAGCTAGTAAACCTTGGGGTAACTAATAAGTTTATCCGCCTCCACCCACTCGGCAACTGAGAAGTTTATTTCTCCTCCAACCCACCTGAGACTACGTTGTAGAGCTTTAGTTTAAGCATCAAATAGAATATTCAATTTATTAGTTTCATCGCATAGGTATATTTTGAATGTTAACAATATATAGTCTTGTTCATTGTGTTCTTTTCATAGTCTGCATTGATGTATCTTAGGCTTTGTCTGTTCTACTAATGTTGTGTGGGGCTGACTGATTTCTTTTTTATTACTTGACACTATATGCCCTAGTTTTTAATACTGTTTGTTGACATTGGGTGCCTAAGCTGTTCTACTTTAGCGTAGAGTCTACATATAGTTTGCTGTATGAAACGATCACCAGTGTGATGTAGCTCTCATGTAACTTTTACTCTTATAAGAAATATCTTACAAAAGTGATGCGGTCCACTGAAGACTTAAAACACGGTCCTCATACCTTCTTCTTAGTTGATAATTCCACTGTCATACCTATTTATATTATTGACATGCGTTCATCCGTCCTTGCAGCGGTGAAAGTGGTGCAGGAAAAACTGAAACAGCAAAGATAGCAATGCAATATTTGGCTGCACTTGGAGGGGGTAGTGGAATAGAGAATGAAATACTGAAAACTAATCCCATTTTGGAAGCTTTTGGTAATGCAAAAACATCAAGGAATGACAACTCAAGTCGTTTTGTAAGTAAAACATATTTGGATTGACCTATTTGTTGTAGGTTCTGTATTCTCTGCTAGTTCTGTAATTCCAAAGTTTTGGGGTTGTGGTCCACACTTTTGAATATTATAACATGCTGTTGCAGGGGAAATTAATTGAAATTCACTTCAGCGAGACTGGAAAAATTTCTGGTGCCAAGATTCAAACATGTAAGATATCTTGTTCCTACTGGAAGTACAGGAAGTACTTATTTCTTATTTTATTTTATTTTTGAAAAGTTATGACTGACTTTATTGCTTGCATCTGTGATTTGCTTCATTTACGCGGCTCCTCACTCTTTGCAGTTTTACTTGAAAAGGTAATTGTATTTCTCCTTCACCAGATTTGAGATGTTAAAGGATCTGCATATCTTCCATTAATTAAATCTTGTCTTTTGAGCAGTCAAGGGTCGTCCAGTGTGCAGAGGGAGAAAGATCGTACCATATATTTTATCAGCTTTGTGCCGGGGCTACCCCAGCTCTTAAAGGTTGGCGACATGACCTCTTTGTGTGGTCATTTGTGTTGTCATATTTGCATGTTCATGTACTGGTATATAATAGACGCTGTGGGTGACATTGTTATAAAAATCCATAAATGTAAATGTGTTAGATATTGTGTGATGCATTATAATCATGTGCATTTTTTGAACTTTCATGTGCTTTATTATTTGTGACTGTAGTTTCTTCTTTATGATGTACTTATTCATTTATGTTATGAAAAACAGAAAAACTGAATTTGAAGCATGCAAATGATTATAACTATTTGAGGCAAAGCAACTGCTATACTATTGCTGGTGTGGATGATGCCGAACGGTTTCGCATGGTTACGGTACTTTAACTCGTCTTCTCATATAGAAAAATCATCATCAGCAAGTTTTGACATCTTTCAAAAAAATTGACTTGCAAATTATGTTCTCTCTCTCTGTCTTTTTCCAGGAAGCTCTAGATATTGTTCATGTTAATAAGAAGGATCAGGAGAGTGTGTTCGCCATGCTTACGGCAGTTTTGTGGCTGGGGAACATCTCGTTTGCGGTTGTGGATAATGAAAATCATGCTGAACCTGTGGCAGATGAAGGTAAAAGTGTTCTAGAAGCATGACAAGACAGTTTTTTGTATCTTTAAATTGTGCCTTCCGTAAGAATTAGAAGGTGGAACCGGCTTCATGAATAAATTTCTTTCAGTAAGACGAAAATGCAGTGGTAATGGTGATAGCTGTGTCTCCATGCACCCAAATACCCGTTCATGATTGGAAAAGGATTTAATCATGATGGTTATGGTATTTAAAATGCTAGAACTTCGCCATGATATAAATTGTGTAGTGTAGGTTTCAGTTCTTGGCAGATCGTAGAGTGTCACAGTACCTGACTTAACCAAGAGGAGCAATGTCCTATTGAATTTTATTCTCATTTTTCAACATTTTAATTTATGAAGATTTAAACCTTAATAGAAAATCATTTCTCTGGGCTGAATCTATCTATTTGCAAACTAGAGGCAGAACTGTCAAACTGAACGGCCCGAAATGACCAACTTTTTGTCTTTCCAGTGAAAGTTGCACCTGAACCAAGCTGTATTATAAGCTTCATAATTGATTCTATTACCTATTTCAATGTTTAGATAATTTTTGAGTTGTGAAATTAACTCCGTATGGCATCACCTTCCTATTCTGTGTTCAGAGTACCTGAAGTAGAGAGACGCATATTACATGTTGTCTTAATTAACTTGACTACAGAAAAGGCAAAGCTGAGCAAGCTGCACTGCTTGTCCATTATAAAACAGCAAAAAAAAAAAAAAAAAAAAAACAACACTGAAAAACTTGGTGCCTTTGGGCTTTTGTCACCCACATCCCATATTTCTTAGGATAATGATACATTATCGCGTAAGTTTTCGTTGAATTTTCCAGGAGATTTAGGTGATAGTACTCTGCTTTTGTTTGAATGATGCTTTACCTTTAGCATGTCTAGGGAATCGTCAAGAATAACAGCCTTTTTCTCAGACTTTTTTACTATACCTCTTGGTTGCTGGTTTACTTATTAATTTGTTAGTATGATTTAGCTCACATCATTTTCAGTTTTCCATTTTTAGTATTTGCTGACTAAATAATTTGCACATTTCACTTCAGCTCTTGATACTGTTGCCAAATTGATCGGGTGTGAAGTTCAGGAGTTAAACCTAGCTTTATCAACTCGCAACATGAAAGTTGGCAACGATAATATCGTCCAAAAACTTTCTTTATCTCAGGTAACTAGAAGCTCACATTGTCAGCTTTGTTCTTTTCATATGAAGACCAACATTGAATGCCTAATTCATGCGTCGAGTACGATAAATGTGAATTCTCATTTTGTGGATGTCAGGACTTTTGGACCAACTTAAGTCCTTGTTGGAATATCTTTGCCTTCTTTCTTTAAGTATTTGTTTCTGTACTTTTACAATCATTTTGTATCGGTTGGTCCTATCCTTGCACATCCTAGACTACCTACCATATCCTTGTCCAATTTTTCATATGTCCCATATGGCAGATGACTTTAATTTCCTTTTGTATTTCCTTTTATATTTCAATACTGGTGCTATGTTATCTTTATTTGTGCATGGGTTCTTTAGTTTTTAAATGGATGTCTCTTTTCAGGCAGTTGACACGAGAGATGCATTGGCAAAATCACTTTATGCCTGTTTGTTTGAGTGGCTGGTAGAACAAATTAACAAGTCACTGGAAGTAGGCAAGCGGTGTACAGGCAGATCCATCAGTATTCTTGATATCTATGGATTTGAATCTTTTGATGTATGTAACTGTCCCTGTTATCTTTCTTGTGATCTGGCTATTGAATGAATGAATATTCACTTGGAGTTTGTATTTACAGAAAAACAGCTTTGAGCAGTTTTGCATCAACTATGCAAATGAGAGATTACAGCAACACTTCAATCGGCATTTGTTTAAATTAGAACAAGAGGTATTTGTCTTGCTCTTTGTTTTATGTGGATCCAAAAATTTATTAAACTGGAGGATACACCAAATTTTCTCCCCAATTAAATGCTTAAAAGAAACTCTTTATGTTGTTACATTGCGTGGAAGGAATGATGCCTTCAAGGAATCCTTTTTGATGTTTTTTCAGAAACCATTTTATCTCTCCCGTCCGAAATGCAAATATATAAAACCTCTTGAGAGAGAAAGCAAATATATATATATATATATATTTGTTTCTCGGTTAGAAACTTGCAAGTCGGTTACAAAATGTTTAAAATGACAGCTGTGCTCAGCACAGTTTGGTCTCACTTAAACAATCCAATGCCGTGATTGATCTTAAATATGATGTTTGTCTTTAATTTTTGTGTTATGCTACATCACTATCGGTAGGTAAACTCAATTGACTTGTCCTCGTCTTATATTTCAAACACCAACGTTAATTTTCTTTCAGGAATATATCAATGACGGAATTGACTGGGCAAAGGTTGACTTTGAGGACAACCAAGATTGTCTGAATCTTTTTGAGAAGGTATATGCATATCAATGCCCACTGAAATAGCTTCTAATTTGTCCCATTTTGACATGTATCAGACTTAAATTCTCAGTTTCGCCGCTGTAATTTACTGATATCTAATGCAGAAACCACTGGGTTTACTGTCTCTGTTGGACGAGGAGTCTACTTTTCCAAATGGAACTGACATGACATTGGCGAACAAGCTTAAGCAGCACTTGAGTTCAAATTCCTGTTTCAGGGGAGATCGGGGAAAAGCTTTCAGTGTTAGCCATTATGCAGGAGAGGTTGCCACTTTGTCATTGAAAAATACGTTATCTCTTTTATACCAATTCCTTAGTAGCTTATGGAGGTCGCTGCCATCTAGTTTTTTTTTTTTCTTTTTAAAGTTGAATAATTGCAGGTAGAGTCTCATAGTGCTGGTTTGTGGAGATAAAAATAGTCCAAAATGGATATTGAACTTTGAGTACCATGATCCTGCCACTCCACTAATATTTTCGCTTTTCAGTTTGATGCACAAATTTGACATGGTGTTAAGAGCATACGCATACACAATATGGCTACCAATTCTACATCACTTGATAGAAAATATTTATCTTCCTTCTTTGAAAATACAGTTTAGCATCATCATGCCCATTTTGTACCAATGGTAAGGGTCGAGATAGTGCAATGTAAGGGGGTTACTTGAGAAAAGTTTTTTTTTGCGAGAGACATGAAAATCTTGATTACAGTGATCCTGGTAATTCCAGTCGGGCACAAAGTTTTGAGTTTGTTGCCCAAATGCATGCATGTATGCCAAGTTTGATTCCATGTTAGTGCCCTTTGTTGATATACAATCTACATTGCGGATCCCTTAGATCATGCCCTTTCCTGTTGTTTGTCTGAATGTTAAACCATTCTCTTACTCCTCGTTGCAGGTTACATATGAAACATCTGGTTTTTTGGAGAAGAACAGGGATCTACTGCATTTAGACTCTATCCAGCTTCTATCATCTTGCAAGTGCCAACTTCCACAGATATTTGCATCCAACATGCTTAAACAATCTGAAAAGCAAGTAGTGGGTCCTTTGTACAGATCAGGTGGAGCAGATTCCCAAAAGCTAAGTGTTGCAACGAAGTTTAAGGTAAGGGACATACCATGTTTATGCCATTCCCAAACTTTGACTGTGACCTGACTCCTGTCTGTTAATTAAGCGCGCCACATGGATAGTAGAAAAGGACAATAAGACTTGGTTGAATTGCTCTAGTCTTGTATTATATCGTCATGAGAACACTGGCTTAATCAGCTCAACTTGATGCTATCTGTTTTGATACTTGGTCTGATTATTTCGCCACTTGTCTTTAGGGTCAACTGTTCCAATTAATGCAACGACTGGAGAACACAACTCCACACTTCATACGATGTATCAAGCCCAACAGCTTGCAGCGTCCTGGAACATATGAACAAGGGCTTGTATTGCAGCAACTAAGGTGTTGTGGAGTCTTAGAGGTGGTTCGAATATCTAGATCCGGCTTTCCTACTAGGGTTACTCACCAAAAATTTGCAAGAAGGTAAGCAATGCAACTAGTTATTTATGCTGTTTATATTATTATTAATAGCTGAAACTTTTGTCTCTTTCTCCACTATAACTGTCCATTTCCTATAATTTTTGGCCTTTACTCTTCTTGCATCGTATGTTAGGTATGGCTTTCTTCTTCTGGAGAGTGTGGCATCTCAGGATCCCCTTAGTGTTTCGGTCGCAATACTTCACCAATTTAATATTCTGCCAGAGATGTATCAAGTTGGCTACACCAAATTGTTTTTCCGAACTGGACAGGTACGTCATAACATTTGGGTTTATGGCAACATTAATTTCTCTCTTGGCAAAAATATGTTTTCCTAGATGTGCAGGATTAGATACTCTTTAGTAAACTATGCTACATGGCCAGTTCCTTTTGCCATATACTGGATTGTGAATGAAATATGTAGTTAGGAGGCTGTAACTGTTGAAATGACATCTTTAATTCGTTTGCTGGCTTTTACCTTCATCCTAGGAGTTTGATGAAATAAAGGGCCGTTAGTTTTTATTCTTTGTAATCTTGACTAAATTTATGTCAAAATTTAGATTGGTGTGCTCGAGGATACAAGAAACCATACCCTACACTGTATTTTACGGGTGCAGAGTTGTTTCAGAGGCCACCAGGCTCGGTCCTATCTTAAAGAGCTAAAGAGAGGAATTTCGACACTTCAGTCATGTAAAGTGTTTCTCGTCTTACCTTTAACTGCTCTTGGTAGTTTTGCAGTTTATGGGTACCCTTCATTTCTGTATTTCTGAACAATGCCTTTTATATATTCTTTCAGTTATTCGGGGCGAGAGAGTCAGAAAAGAGTACGAAATTTTAGTGCGGAAACATAAAGCTGCGAAGGTCATACAACGACAAGTTAAAGGCAAGGTCGCGAGAAAAGACTTTGTGAACGTTCGAGATGCGTCATTAGTGATACAGTCAGGTAGCATTTTTTTTTCATCATTTCCAGTTTGGCGGTTCTTAATATGACTCGTGAGAGGCAGTCCTGTAAAATAATCTGTTGAACTCCTCGCTATCTGCTTACAAAGCGATGAGTTACGGATTTTTAGATATCACGAATTGATCCTAATAACAATTTTTTGCAGTTATTCGTGGTTGGCTAGTCAGAAGGTGTTCTGGAGACATAAGCTTACTGACGACCTACACAAAGAATCCTGATGGCACTAAGGTATGTAACATTTTTCTTACTAAACCGAAAATAATCCCTGTTCTCTGTTTTTGGTTCTGGTTTCTGGTTCACACATGATTCACTATTAAAATCACAAGGTAACTGAAGTGTAATGTTATTAGATGTCAGTTTATTTTGATGTAGCCGTCTTCTTTTTAAGGCTATAGTGGGAAAATTGTGTTACGAAGTATGTGGAGAC
>JAJJMA010207777.1:0-12499 GCA_023529015.1 Papaver nudicaule | reverse complement strand
TTAGTAATTAACAGGGGAGGGTGGCGGAAAACCTCCCCGCATCAAAGAATGCTACCAAAATGAAGGATCCTTAGAAGAAGAAATTCAGGAAGCCCCGCCGCAACTACAAGATGGGTCCAACTCTACCACTGATGCTCTCGAAACCGTCAACATAGGGACATATGAGGTTCCAAGACCTATCTCTGCCAGCTCATCCTTATCAACAGAGGAGCGTGAAGCCTTGGTTAATCTTCTCAAAGAATACCAGGATGTTTTTGCTTGGACCTACGAAGAGATGCCCGGACTGGATGACAAGTTGGTGACACATCATCTTCACATCTTACCCGGCTCTAAGACGGTGAAGCAACAACCAAGTCATTTTCGACATGAGATAGAAGAACAAATCAAAATTGGGATCAAAAATTACTCTCTGTAGGGTTCATCAAGCCCATTCATCATCCTACTTGGCTAGCTAACGTGGTACCAGTCAATAAGAAAAATGGTCAAATCAGATGTTGTGTAGACTTCAGAGATTTGAACAAGTGCTGTCCCAAAGATGATTTCCCGTTTCCCAACATCGATATGTTGGTAGATGCTACCTGCGGTCATGCTATGTTCTCATTCATGGATGGTTACAGTGGTTACAATCAAATCAAGATGTACGATCCAGATGCAAGTAAGACCGCTTTCCGAACTCCAATTGGGAATTTTCATTATACTGTGATGCCATTTGGGCTCAAGAATGCAGGTGCTACTTATCAGCGGGCCATGACAGCAATATTCCATGATATGATGCATAAACAAATTGAAGATTACGTGGATGACATTGTGGTCAAATCCAAGACACGAGCATCCCACTTGGATGTGCTAAGACAAGTGTTTGACAGATGCAGGGAGTACAAACTGAGGATGAGCCCTCTAAAGTGTGTGTTTGGAGTTTCTTCAGGCAAATTCTAGGGCTTTCAAGTAACTGAGGAAGGAATCAAGGTGGACCTTACCAAAACGCAAGCAATTACCACCATGCCGCCACCAAAGACGGTAAAAGAACTCAAAAGCTTCATGGGGAAGGTCTCTTACATACGGAGGTTTATTCCTGGCTTAGCCCAATTTGTGGTTTCGTTCGTCCCTTTGCTAAAGAAGGGAGCAGATTTCGTGTGGTCTCCTGTTCAAGAAGAAGCATTTAGGAAGGTCCAACAATTGCTGCTATCACCAGTAGTGATGAAAGCACCGGTACAAGGACGTCCTTTACTTCTTTATACAGCATCAAGCGACACTGCTATTGGAGCACTCCTCGCACAAGAAGGCGACGATAATGTTGAATATCCAGTATATTACATTAGTCGTACTCTGAAGAATGCCGAACTCCGTTACCCGTAGGTGGAGAAGGCGTGTCTATCCTTAGTCTTCGCTATCCAGAAGTTCAGGCATTTTCTTTTATCAAACAGGGTCGTGCTAATCACCAAAGCAGACCCCATAAGATTTTTGTTGTCCAAACCGGCCCTGCTAGGGAGGCCAGACCGTTGGCTACTACAGATATCAGAGTTTGACATTGCTTGTGTGGCCCCAAAGGCAATCAAAGGCCAAGCTGTTGTATATCTTCTTACGGCCTTCCCAGGAGAAGATACTACTGCCTTACATGAGGAGTTACCAGGCGAATTCCCAGAAATATCCTTGATCAAGGAGGATACTTGGTTGTTATATTTCGATGGCTCCGCTACACCGAGTAATAATACCGGAGGAGCTGGAATAGTATTGGTTTCCCCTATCGGCGAAGTATTCTCACATTCGTTCAAATTAGATTTTCGATGTACCAACAATTCGACGGAATACAAAGCTTTTCTGATAGGATTATCCTTGGCTGAACAAGCAGGAGCTACCAATCTGGAAATTAGGGGTGAATCCAAGTTATTGGTGAGTCAAATGAACGGAGTTTACTCGTTGAAGGAATTTACTCTAGCCCCTTATCGAGCTGAAGCACAGAGACTACTAACTCGTTTCTCCGAAGCCGTCATTATTCACACTGGTCGAACTAACAACAGGCATGCTGATTGTCTAGCAACATTGGCCTCGAAGTTACAGTTTGAAGGTATGGAAACGACTCTCACCGTGCAGAAGCGTACACTTTCATCAACCTGGTTGGCGCAAGCTAACAAGCCAGAGATACATGACTGGAGGACACCTGTCATTGATGAACTCACTCAATCATCACCCGAAAGAAAGGTTAGTCTCAAAGACTTGAAGAACTTCTTCTTACTGCACGGGATCCTTTATCACAGGAAATCAGATGGATCTTTATATAGATGTCTTGGAGACATTGAGGCTCAACAACGACTTCATCATGTCCATAAGGAAATTTGTGGACAAAGTCTAGCAGTTACTCTTTACAGGCGACTCCAATGGTTGGGATATTACTGGCCCACCATGGAAACTCAATCTAGAGAAATACAAGGGTCCTGCAGTAAATGTCAATCTGATGTGCATCATTCTGAGGCCTTAATGATACATCCTGTCGAGGATTGGCGTGATCCTTACATCCAATATCTCCGGGATCATATTTTACCCACCGAGAAGAGAGATGCAGAAAGGCTGAAAAGGCGAACAGTAACGTTCGTCATTCATGAGGGAGTTCTGTATCGCAAAAGCTTCGGTGGAGATTTGCTACGCTGTCTAGCAGAACCGGAAACGAGTACTATACTCAAGGAGATGCATGAGGGCGAACACCAAGGTAAGAAGAAACTATTTTTACAAGTTCATGAAAAATATTATTGGCCTACTATGGAAGACGATGCTGCCATGTTTGTTCGAAGATGCCATCAGTGTCAGGTTCATAATAACCTTATACACACTCCGTGCCTTCCTTTACAATCCATCAGCAGTCCTTGGCCGTTTTATAGTTGGGGACTTGATCTTATAGGAAAGATCAATCCCGCATCTTCTTTACAGCATGAGCATATTATAACCGCTATTGAGTACTTCACGAAGTGGGTGGAGGCGATTCCACTTAAGAAGACAAAGGGTGTCAATATAGCTCAGTTCATCAAGGAACACATCATATGTAGGTTTGGAGTTCCTAAGCACATCATAACAGATAATGGTTCTTCTTTCGTTAATCAAGATGTAGCGGAGTTACTTCAGGAATATGGTATCCAACATATTTGTTCTACACCTTATTATCCTAAAGGAAATTGGCAAGCTGAAAGTACCAACAAGACGCTGATTCAGATTCTAAGTCGAACCGTTCATGATAATCAACGATCCTGGCATGAAAAACTTCCCATGGCGTTATGGGTATATAGGATCTCTCCTAGAAGTTCTACAGGAGCTTCTCCATACTCTCTGGTATATGGTATTGATGTTATTCTTCCAGCCGAAATCAAAATTCCTTCAGCACGCATAACCATGGCTAGTGGAGTCTACGCTGATATATCTGGTTCTAGGTTTGCGGAATTGGATACTATTGAGGATAGGCGTACAAAGGCAGAGGCCCATATGGAAGCTTATAGAAGAAGGATTTCTAGAGCATATGATAAAGCAGTGAAACCAAGAGTCTTCCAAGTTGGGGACTTGGTATTAAAGACGGCCAAGCATATTCAACAAGATATGTCGGCTCCAAAATTCTCAGCTAATTGGGATGGGCCATACGTGGTAACTAAAGCGGCGCTTAGTGGATACTACAAGATTGCTACCTTGGATGGAAAGCCCGAAGGTACGGTAATCAATGGAAAGTGGCTCAAACCTTATTACGTATGAATTTCTGATTACTTCTTTGTAACATTTTCAAATTCCTTCAAAGTTAGTGCAAGCCTCATTTGCACTTAACAATTACATTTAAAATCTTTATAAAACTTCTTTCATTCAGAAAGTACTACTTATTTCATTGGATTCAAAAAAAAAAAAAAATCTTTCTTCAGAATAAACCTTCCAAGAGTGAATAATCTTTCTGATATAAGCTTTCCATCTTCTCCTGGAACGCTGCAGTTTTGGCTTTCAAGTTCTGGATAGCTTCTCCCACTTTAGCAGTTTCTTCTGCAATTTTCTCCTTAAACGTTCTCAATTCCTTTTCTCTTGCTTCCTCTTTAGCTTTCAAATCTGCAGCAATCTCATGTTCCAGGGTTTTCAATTTTTCCACTATTTGATTAACTTTCTCATTTTCCTCATCAATGGCCTTTTCATCTTCATCAATGATCTCGGGATCAGGGCCATATGCTAGAAAGGCCAATCGATCCATCTTTACCTTTTCAAGTCGTTGTCGAAGCCATCCAACCTTGAACTTAACATTTTCAGCTGAGGAAAGTAAACGCTCCCATTTCAGAATAATAGACAAGGTAACCTTATGCAGTGATCCTTGTTCCATCTCTGATATCATCGACAACAATAAGGCAACCATGGACACCAAGACTGGTGAACAATCCTTACCCAAGACTTGGGTAGTAGCTATATGGCCATACTTCCTCCATATTTTAGTGTACAGGGAAACATGTTTCTTTTGAACTAAGAAGCCCCCAACAGATTTGTGTTCATGATATAGGGATCGCATCTGAGGATCAAAAAGAAGACCTGCCCTGATGCTACAGCCAGGAGGGACGCGATCTTCAAGATCTACAACCGAAGCAGGACTGTAAGTGGGAGATTGGGAAGTCTCGGTCATTTTCCTTGGGGGAGCGTGAGCACTCTTTTTGCGAAACTGCAAGGAATAAAAAATTAAGAAGATATTTTGGATCTAATCAATGAAATGGGTGAGGAAAGGGATTTACTGGTGAAGAATTGCTCATCCTTGGCACCTTGCTTTGTGGATTGCTGGTATTTGTATCTTCCTCCTCTCCATTCTACAATTAACTCATGGTTAATGGCTTTCTAAAAGAATGTCACTGCTGCTACTCGACATGATGAAAAAAAAAAAAACTATGAAGGAACTATGGTTGGTGAGTTAATAGTGCTTATCCTGTGTGCATATATTTATAGGCGCGGAGTAATTTGAATTCTAGGGTTTTGGGAATTCAAATTCAAGAGTAACTGTTGCCTACATAAAAGGAGTGTACTCAGATATACTTGCAAGTCAGAAGAATGACAGTGGACTGACAAGTGTGAAGATAAAGTCTTATCGGCTAGGTCATCAACTTATACTCACCCTGGAACACTCACGGTTCCATGCTGCGCAGGGGACTAAATGTTGATGGTGGTTTTTGGCGAGGAAGTTGCAAGAGTAATTTTGCATCAATTTTTGGCATCTTGGAATGGCTCGAGGCAAGGTATGAATTTATTTTACGGTAGGGATAAGAGAGTTGGTCATCATGGCCATATTTTGATCTTTCACGATCATAGCCTAGTACCATGGTCCATATCCCTAGCCTACGTGTATCCATCTTAGCCTATGCACACACCCCTTGCCTATGCATGCATCCTAGCTAGCCTATGCTCATGCACACGCCCTAGCTAGCTCACGCGTCTTCATAGCTAGCCTTTCCCTAACTCACGTCCCATCTAGCCCATGTCCTATCTCAGACACGACTTAGCTAGCCTTGCCCTAGCTCACGTCCCATCCATCTCATCCTAAACTCTCGGCCATTCCCTATCTTTTGACCTTAGTCGTGGCTCATGCCACGACCCCACACTTTGGCTTTGGTTCATGCCACGGCCCCACACTTTGGCCTTGGCCGTGATTCATGTCACGACCCCACTTTTATTGCTTGGCTGTGATTTAGGTCTGGTCCCACTTTCTTTGGTTGTCTATAACCTGATATCATGGTCCCACTTTATTGGCTTGGCCGTAGCTTAGGCTGCGGCCCCACTTTTATAGCTTGGTCATGGTTGGCACCATGTCCCACATAATTGGCTTGGTCGTAGTTTAGGCTACGGCCCCACTTTTAGAGCTTGGCCATGTTAACACCATGTCCCACATTCTTACTCTGGCCGTGGCTCATGTCACGGACCCACTTTTATGGCTAGGTCATAGCGCACGCTATGACCCACTTGCGTTACTCGGCCATAGCTCATGCTATGGCCCACTTTTGTAGCTTGGCCGTGGCTCTTGCCACGGACCCACTTTTATCGCTGACGCAACTCTTGTAGACCCCACTTTTATAGGTTGGCTATAAAACAATACTATGGCCCACTTTTATCACACGTCATAGATTGAGGGTCCCACTTCTTAATTTTTGAGCTACCTCTACTTATGGGTCCCACTTATCCAAGTCCTAGATGATTATGGTCTTTATTGAATCCATGATATTCTAGTTTCCTAATCAAATTCGGAAATCTGACAGATTACGAATTGCTTCAAAGAACGACTAATACGGTCTAATCCGTGAGGATTCAGGAGAAACTTCCTTCATGAAAGTTGCTCATAAGCGAGTTTCCCATGACATACTAAAATTTCATAATTTTAGAAAATATAGGCTGGCCTGGGCGATTTTTAGAGTAAGTTACGTGCAAACTGTCTAAAAATCTGAATATGACGTAATGTTATGTTTCATCCCTATACATCCTATAGCTAACTTCCTAATAAGATTATTATGCTATGTATCAAGCTTATTATCATTCATGTGGCCTATCTTTAGGTCTTGAATTGGAAATACTCATGCACTCTTGGTTATGGAATAAGTAGAATAGAAGAATTTCCATAATAGTCATAACTCCTACTAACCTTTTGTCGATGAAGAATAATTGATGTCTTCTTTGTATTCACAGTCTTCGTCTTCAAGGTTTCTACTACTTTGTATATATCCCAATTCCAAAATCTAAACTCTAGTAGGCTAAATCAAGATTGTGTTTTGACACCTAAAACTGATAACGAGCTTGACATACCAACGCTAGTGGGTTTGACCGGACAATGCCCTAACATAGATTCTCATAGGCTTAATGCTATCATTCACACCACAACCCCAGAACTTATACAACATGTTGCTACATGCGAGACTTCGAAAGAAGCTTGGGATATTTTGAAAACCATATTTAAAGGAAACACCGCAGAGAAAGAAGCTAGACTTTAAAATCTCTCATCCGACTGGGAAAACCTTCACATATCCGATGATGATATCTTTGAAGAAATTTAATCATATACTTTCCACAATTGTTAATGCCTCACAATCGTTAGGTAAAACCATTGAAGAAAGTGATATTGTGCGTAAAATTCTCAGGTTTCTGCCCTCCAGATATGATTCTAAAGCATGCCATCCAAGAAACTCACGACTTACAAATTAATAGAAGTGATCTTGTTCCTAAACTCAAGATTTTTTATCATTAAGACTGAGATCAAATCAATTTCCTTTGAAGCGTCAATCGATCCATGCTTGTCGTCTAAGAAAAATAGCACATCTTAGGCTGATGAATGTGATGATCAAGTTGATGCTGACGTTAACTCTTATTTAGCTTTGATAACACAACATATTCGAGAGCTTCTTAGAAAGAGAAAAGATCCACGTTTCAGGAGAAGACCTTCAATGAGTACTCAAAATCTCAACCAAGATAGTGACACTCAAGATGGTGAAATTCAATGTTACAGATGTCGTGGATATGGACATATCGCAAAAGATTGTCCAAGCAAGGAATACTACAATAGTGACAATGTTCTTGCTGCAACTCTTGATCACATGCCTAACGATAATGTTTTTGAGAATAATACGCGTGATCAAGCATTCATTGTAGAAAATTCTGAGGTTGGTGAGGAAGATTCGGATAACTTAATTTTGGACTTCCTTGATAAAGTGAAAAACTTTTACAAGAAAATCTGCGTTTAAAGAAGAATCTTTAAATTACTGAAAAAATCTCTGTTAAAAAAGACTAACTTACATGAGAAATCAACTAGTGAGTTTTCAAAATCACTGTCTGAAAAAGACAAAGAGATTTATACCCTGAAAAAATGACTTACAAAAATTATTTGGTAGCTCAGATAAGATTTCAGCCATGTTGTTTGGGCAAAATTCATTTGGAGATACTAACGGCCTAGGGTATAATGGTAACACTTTGTACACCAAGAACAACACCTTCATTCTTGCAGCATCATCTCCACCTGCAAATGAAAAAATCAATTTTGAATTTGGAGCCTCTGAGAAAGCAAAAGCTCAGAAAAATGTTCTTCGTACTGTGGAAGAGATAATCACCTCAAAGAAAGATAAAGGGAGTTTCGTCAAAATAACAACCTTGTTGCGAAATTCAAAGTGATTTGAATAAGATGAATCAGAAGCTGGGACTTTTGGCAGAAGATACTCATACCATTCATAAAGGATCAAAATGAAATAAAAGTAAAAACAATATGCTCATTACACTCTACCTAATAAAGAGGTGTGGATGCAACCTCATCACTTGACTTATTATGTTGAGGTTTGCACTTTGAGATCAGGGTGTACCTGGTTATTAAGATTGAACAAGTCATCTTGTTTTGCATTTAGATCTGAATTGTCTAAATACTCTATCGATTATAACATCTATTCCAATACTTGTTAAAGAAACAATAATTTATTATCCCTAAAACGGTTGAGTTTCTCCCGAGAGATGAGTCCACGCTAAAAAGTTTATATGACCGTTTTTTCCTGATGGTACGTGACTATAAATCCCAAAGCGGTTGTCATAGTTGTCTCCTTACACCTACTATTGTGTCTACTTCTTGTAGTGAGCCTATAAAAAATATTTTTATAAAAAAAGGTGCAACCACATCAATAAAAGGAACAAGTAGACCAAGGGTTCACAAGGGTCCGCAAAATACGGAGCTCTGAATCGGGCGATAATTCTCTATACACAAATCAGTCTCTTCTTCTTGTAGATTCATGGAAATATGAATTCTCATGCATAGTTTTTCATATTCAGATGTTCTGATTTACAGTTTTTCATTATTGTCTGATAAAAACCTTATTCAAAACTTGTATTGTTCGTTTTGCATTTCAAACAAGCATATGTCTAACTAAGTTTTCCCTTTTTCTCTTTGCGTTTGCAGGCTGTTATCAACCTCTCAAATGGCGTTTGCCTTTCATCCAATTTGGAATTATGCGTTTGCTATCATTGGTGTTCAACTAGTTTTAGTTATGAGTTTCAGATGATTTCTCTTATGGGTTTCCAGATTTGCGCACAAGAAGATGTTTGAAGATTTGTTCATCACTGAGTTAACAGAACGATTCAAGATTGAAAGTTTCCCTCTTTTTCGGATATTTCAAAATTCAAAAATTTGTTACAAAAAAAAGGAAACGTAATAAAACAAGCTTATTTTTCGCCTATATTCTCTATATTTTCCTCTTATCACCTAAGATCTTGTTTGCAGAATTTTTAGGGATTTCCCATTACTGCAGGGGCCCGATAACCATATTAAAACTTCATTCAAACCTCATCTTATGTCAAACCCTAATACCGTCTGAAAACCATACCCTAACATATCTCAATATCACAATGGAGGCAACTGGCTCAACCACAATTGCAAACTCAAGAGGTGTTTCTCAGATCACCATGAAGCTTCAAGATACTATTTTGAACCAGGAACAAATAAAAGAAGGCAAAAAGATCCAGGAAACAGAAGAAGAAGAACAAGAAGAGGATGTAGAAGTTCAATTGATTGGGAAAATCCTATCCCCATTTAGGATGACTGAAAGGAATGTTATGAGGCATATAAGGAATACTTGGCCTTTTATCCCAGCTGGGGAAATCTCTGTACTGGAAGTGGAGCGTAACTTTGTTGTATTCACCCTCAAAAAACTCAGTGATATGAAGAAGATCTTTGAAGAAAGACCATGGTCAATTGATGGCTATCTGATTATCATAAGCATCTATGACCCTACAATTTCTTATAAGGAGCTGGATTGGGATCACTATGAATTCTGGATATGGCTAAAACTACTGCTACCAGAACACTTTAATAGGAAAGCTGTACAAGAAATGGGTGAAGTGATGGGTGAGGTGGTAGCCATAGATCCACCAGAAGGACTGCCAGAGACGGGTGATTGCTTCAGAGTTTGTGTCAAGATGAACCTGACCAGGCCAATGATAAGAGGTGCTTTAGCCATTACGGCTGCAAAAACTACCAAATGGTACAAATACTTCTATGAGAGACAACCACAAAAAATTTGTAAGGAGTGTTACGTACTAATCCCTCACAACAAGGTTCAATGTGTGAAGAATGCAGAAGTGTTGAAGGAACTACAGGAAAAGCCACGTATGTTTGGTGATTTGAAGTTGCCAACTATTAGGCCAATGTTGTCTGCAATCCCTGCAATCAAGCCTAGGAAACCCACAGTCAAGCATACTACCTTTGTCCCACCGAAGGATGGAATTAAAATAGCTGAACTTTGTACTAGTGCACAAGAAGATACTATCATGGAGGATGAGACAGGTGATTCAAGGCTCGGGAAAAGATCAAGAACTAATACTAGCTCTGCAAGTGTATCTGCCAACATCTTGCGCAATCCTGAGAAAGCATCTGTACTCGCACCAATGAACTCAAGCTCTATGGATGTTCTTAGAGGGGTTGGATCAGCAAACAATGCAAAAGGGAGATCAGGTACAAAAAAACTCAATCTGTTTATACGTAATTAATTTCACTCTATCTTTTCCTAAGTATCAATTATTTTGGCATGCATACAATCATCATTTCTTTAATTGCATTAACGTTTTCGTAACCAAAGTAGTTAGGAAAAGTCATTATAGTCTTAATAAGTGTCTAAGCCTGCATCAATTTTTAAGTGTACAATCATTGCATCTTTACCTTACAATAATTTCCGCATTAATTTCTATCATTTACATCTTACATTTAGTAGTTATCATCCAAAAAGCATTCATTCAGGTCTTGTTAATTATCACAAATTAAAATCTGTCAACCTTTTACAACATAGAAATTGCACTGCCGTTACACCCATCATGAAAATCCTCTCATGGAACTGTCAGGGTTTCAACAATAAGAGAACTAGAGATCACCTCAAAAATCTAATATATCTTTATAATCCGGACATTGTATTTCTCAGTGAAACAAGATAGCTAATGATAAGATAAAACAATTAATTAGGCTATATAACTATCCGAATCAGTTCTGTGTCTATTCAAAAGGTTTGGCAGGTGGCTTGGTGTTGTTGTGGAAATATGGTTTCAACTTTGAGATCATGAATTCGTCTTCTAATATGATCCACTGTTTATACCATGACGATCCTTCTAAGCCAGAAGTATGCCTTTCATGTGTATATGGGTCTACATACTACAATGAAAGGAAAGATCAATGGGGATATATAAGAGAGATGGGCAATGAGATGAATCTACCTTGGTTCCTTCTTGGTGACCTGAATGTTACTCTTAGCTCGTCAGAAAGAATAAACTATGGTCAGTTCTCGCCTTCTACTTCTTCCAGTCAGTCGAATACACCTCAAGCAATATTGGATGATATATGTGAAGCGGGTCTTGAAGATTTAGGTTATATTGGAAAGCATTTCACGTGGACCAGTAATTCTATGGGTACAGGCAGAAAACAAGCAAGGCTGGATAGAGCAATGGTTAATGCAGACTCAAGGATTCATTTTCCTGATGCAAGTTTGTTTCATTTACCTCAAGTGGGAAGCGATCATACACCTATTTTATTAGATACAGAGGGGGCTAAAATTACCTATAGGAAAGGCTGGAAATACTTCTAATGTTGGGAGAGTGAAGCTACGTTAAAAGACCAAATCGTCTATTCATGGAAGAAGGACATACAAGGATCAGTTGCTTACCAAGTAACGGGTAAACTGAAATATACAAGGGTGATTCTCGGAAGATGGAACAGGGAAAAGTTTGGAAATATACAAACAAATCTCAAGTCATTACATGAAAAGTTGGAGGAGATAAAGAAAAACCCAAGCAGTGATGAAAATACCAGAGAAGTTGTAGATGGTGAAAAATGAGAGAAGGACAAGATTGTCAAAACACTCTCGAAACCATGTCTTACTAAAAACAGTCGCCTATTCAGGCTTATCTCTATAACTCAGAATGCAACTCATTCCATGAGCCGAACAAACTCTCTATGAGCTCTCTCTTATAACTCCGGTGGGGAGGGTAATATCACAGAGCAGTACTAATGATTCCACCAACATATTAAACCCATTGATCAGCTCAGAGCCAGACCTCGCTTGATGGTACACGGTGAAGAATCAACATAGACGTATCCTCATGGATTTCCTCTTAAAAACGACTCAACATACGAGTCTCGGTGCAAACCTCAGGAATATTGGACCTCCAGGCCGGTCCGGAGCTCCCTGAGAAGCATACACCAGCCTAAATAGGCCTAAGCAGACCTAATCTCAAGTTCAGGAAGGTCTAGCATACCATGGATAAATGCGCCATGACCTCAGGTGTGTTGTAGCATAGGCACTCACACCACGACTAAGGCACAGGCTGCCCCAAAGTCGACCTTGGCCAGACGCCAAAGCCATAAACGCCACATAGCATGGCACCACAAACCATGAGTCACCATGGATTCACAAAATTCAGCATTGGCCAAGAAGCCATGGCCATGGCGGAAAACGCCTCAAACCTACAAAGAGCATGGCCGCAAACAGGCTAGCCTTGGCCATAGGCC